>VDFB02075321.1:65636237-65714634 GCA_007258455.2 Sequoia sempervirens | reverse complement strand
GTATTGATACATGTATACATACGCATACATGTACATAGAGGCATATATATATATGAATATATATATATATATGTATATACAACCGATATATCAATATAATAATGTGATTGTCATTATGATGTATTCCTTTGTATATCGATTATATATACATGGTTTATTGACTTGTGATAAATTTGGATATATACTAACATATACATATTTACATATATATATATATGTATAAGTTATGTATTTATATTTAAATATTATTTGCTTTGAGATCGGCTATCTAAAGAAATGGTATTCAGTCGATTATAATGCTTTATACATTTGGCTTTGAATTTTATTGTCATGGACAACTTAGTGGCCAAACTTTGAGATGGTTATGACTGTATTTCTTGAGCCGCATTTTATGCTCTTGTTGTCAAATGAAAAGAGAGTTTGAATCTGAAAACTTTGCAACCATTAAAGTCAAAATTGAGAATAAGTTGATGCCCTATTGAACCATGGACTTGGTCAACAGAATTACCACAATATGTTGCATCAACCAAATAGCTGTAAATATATGGAAACATATCGATGACTTTGTCTAAACTAATTTAATGAGTGAATCGATACTCGACATGACTTAGTCAATACTTTAGTTTGATGGCACACTTTTGTTATTGACCGTTTCTATGAAGGAAGAAACCCGCCACCTTTATGAAAGCATTATAATGTTTGGCACCACCTTTGAATCCTTTAAACTATAGAAGTCTGATTTGAGTTTCCAGTTGAATTCCATCATATGGAGACTTGAATTATTCTTTGTTTGCTTTCATTTAACCCAGTCGATCTATTGTTGTTTGAGATGATTAAATGATTTCTTATTCGCCATCTTTTAGTTGAGTTATATGTGTTGTTGTGCATGCAATTTTTTGTCATTATACATGCCTAATGTATAGGTTGTATGATCTCCTATGTGCTACATAAATAGCAACATGAGTTCATTTGTTTGGACGCATCATTCTTCTTCTTCTATGAGTTATTTCTTGTGAAAAAGTATCTACATTTTGTATGCTTTTCTATCTGCATTATTTTGTCAAAATAGTGAGGGAGAGCTTTGAGTATTGAGAGATTTTTATTATTCTTTGAGGAGAAGCATTTGCCAACTTGAGAGTTAGGAGTTGTGAGACTTTGTTGGAGGATCAATATCAAGATAGTTCTAAAAGTGTTGTGACTGCAGCCAGTCAAATTAGAAAGCTTAAACACAGGCATAAGGATATTCTACTTTTTTTTATTCTATTCTTGAATGATTTATGTCTTGATTGATTAAAGTAGTCTTGTTATTACTTGTACATAGAGGAAAGTATTAAATTTGCTTTGAAAGAAAAGTGGAAACTATTTGTGCTTTTTTTGCAAGTACTCCATGATAGGAGAGACTATTTTTCATGGGTATTATTATACTAGAAATGAGTAGATATAGGTATAAGAGTATGTTTATCATAGGTATTGTTATTATACTAGATATGATCAAACATAGAAAATCTTAAGGAACACTCATAACTAGATAATTAATTATGCTAGATGGCTAGTAGGTTACTCCTTGGAATGTTGTCTAGTGAAGGGGGGGGACTTGTACTTTTCTTATTGAGTTGTGTTACCTCAGGTTGTGTTAAAGAGATAGGTTATCCTAGGGAGTAGCTTTCTCGTGGGGAGGGATTTCCTAAGCATAGATATAATGGCCTTAAGTCAAAATGAGCTTTCCATAGTGTAGGTGAATGGTAGACCATCGCTAGATTATACTGAGTGAGAACACTTTGGCCAAAGTAGTATGAATGTCTAAGACTCCATTGTAGAGTGTGTGATGTTAAGACTCCACTTTCATTTCACCGTGTCCATTTAAATGCATGAGGGATACCTAGCGTAGGTTATAAATCCTAGTCATGTAGGACAGAACACTAAGCTCAGAATGGTATGTCGTACGGGGTTACCCAACCAATACCTTCGTCGAAAGGAAGTGCCATCTATCATTGATAAATGTATGGGGAACCGTATATGAGTCTGTGGTTGGCGAAAAAGCGCTTGAGTGATGCTTCTCCTCCTCAGCAAGTGACAAAGGACCAAGGTTTTGAAAGGAAGATCCCTAGACCATCTATATCTTATGCTATGAAGCTTGAAGGAGTTATGTATGTAGTTTTGTACTTTCTTGGAACTATTGTACTATGTAATATTGTAATGGAATGGAAATCCTTATTGTAAGTTGTTCAACATATTTGTTCATATATTTTCAATAAAGAAAGGAATTTTTTTATTGCAATGGCTTGTTACATAGTTTATTTTACTTGCACAGTAAAAACTTAGGAAATTTACTTCAGTGAATATTTGGCATATTCCATGTGGTATCAGAGCTACCAAGTTTAGCTCTGGAACCTATGAGCTCATCATTCTTTTTGTCCAATTGATGTTATCTAATGTTGTAAATTCTTGTGCCAAGATGGTGCATCTTAGATTAATGACTCAAAAGTCAATAATCAAAAATGAGTGCTACCTCAAGGCGAAGAAGGAAAGAGAAGCCATCATTAGAACAATAGAGGGAACCAATTATGACAATGTCGTCTGGTTGAGTGACACTGAAATATTTATTCACGCACTTTCTTAGATCAATGATGTGAAGAGGAAGACGAAGATCGAGGCTATGTACAACAATCTACCTTCCATTTCACTAGAAAATTTTGAGTCATTATCACTTTCCAGGGATATGCCCTCAGAAGGAAGTGTCAACCTAGCATTCATCTTTAGGGATCCTAGAGTTCTTCCATTGGCAAAAGTAATAGTAATTTTCTCAAGTAATGAGTCTGAGGGATATGTACCTCGAGATCAGCCAAATGTGAAATGGTCTCATGAACAAATGTTTGCAAAAAAGGGTAGACTACATTGTTGATGAACACCATATTGGCATTGAAATTCATAACTATGTATCAGATGATAAATCCGAAGGCTACTATCCATTTTGAGATAGATATGAACAATTAAGGGATGAACAGAAAGATAGAGATGATCAAAAATCTCAGTCTATAGGATATACTCCATTAAGTTATGTGTCAGAGAGTGAATATGAAGGATAATGTCCACTCGACTATCTGAATAGTCGCTCCATGTAATCAAATGATATTGAAATCCTTATGAAATGAATAAAATTATTTTTTTATCAAAAGCATGTGCTTAATCTTATGTGGAATTATTTATGTGCATATGAATTTCATTTCTAATGTTTTCCATAAGATAGTTGATAATGTAATTTAGTCTAACATGGATAAAACATTCAAGTAAAACCTGATCTTGTGAATATGGTGAGGACACAAACCAATCCTGGCAGTAGCCAAGAAGTTGGGAAAGGACCAACAAGAATTGAAGCTAGGCTTGACCAAATTTTGGCAAGGTTAGATAATCTTGAACAAGAAAAGGCACAAGCTAGGGTTGAGAAAGAGGTTCTCGTTACTGATAATGAAGGTGAAAAATCTTCTCATGGACATGACGAAACCCATGATCACAAAAAAGAAAGATCGCCAACACCATTTAAGGAAAGAAATAAGAAATGTATGGCTTCCAAACTTTCCAAAGATATGAAGAAGATTGTTCCACCCAAGTTTGAGGGAAGCGCCAGTAGGGATTAAGTTGAGGTATGGCTTGTCCAAATGGAAAATTATTTCAAAATCCCAAATTATGTTGAGACCACTAAAGCCGCTTGGGGTGTGTACCAATTAGCTGGAGAAGCTTCAACCTAGTGAATGAACAAAAAGTTGGAACTCAATATCAACTCATGGAAGCTGATATGGGGGGAATTTGTTGAGATTTTCTGCAAGTGATGGTTACCCCAGCTATACTATGACCAAAAAGTCATGGATTTATAGAGTTTGAAGCAAGGAAATATATTGGTCAACGAATATTGGCAGAAGTTTACCCGACTTCTATGTTATGTTCCTATATATCACAAGGATGAATGCTTCCGCATTAGAAAATTTATAATGGGACTTAATAATCAAATCAAGGGAGAAGTGGATATGCATGGTCCTACAACTATGATCTTGTATACGAAAAAGCAATCAAGCAGGAGCAAAAGCTTAGGGCTATCTCCAACCGACAGGAAAGTAAAAACCGTAAGAAGATTAAAGAAATTCCTGATAAGCCAACTCCAAAGAAGGTGGAGGTTGCGCAAAATGTACCTAAACAAGGAGAAGAATGTAACCGCAATAGTGGAAAAGAGTTGAGAAGGGAGCAAAGAATGAATGCTTCCAACTGAGTAAATACCAACAACGTTGGTGGAAATGCTAGTGGATCTAGAGTACTTGCAAAGAAGAAGGTACCGTTTACAGGATGCTATACTTGTGGGGGAGACCATTTTGCTAGAGATTTTCCAGGTAGGCCTTTCGGTAGTTCACTACCTATTCAATGGGAAATGTTCCAATAGAGGATACATGCAATAGTGGATGACCACCAAGCAGAGTATCAAGCAATTCCCATTGAAACTCTAGGTATTTTGTTTGGTTTACCCATTTCAGTTCTCATTGATACTAGTACAACTGAGAATTTCATCATCTAGAGTAGCTAAGAAATTATCTATAAAGGTTGGACACATGGTAACGTCTTGGGATGTAGAGTATGGAAACCAAACAAGAGCAAAGGTGGAACAATGTTTGTTTGAGGCTAGGATAGAGCTACCTTGTTTCTCTACTGAAGTAAACATTTATGTCGCACCATTAGGATCCTATGATGTTATCTTAGGTATGAATTGGTTGTGGAGACATAGGGCTAAGGTAGATTCTCATGCAAAAATTATGAAATTCCTAGATGATCTTGGTAACCGTGTAAAGTTCCAAGGGATACCTAGAGAGGTAATGATTCATCAAATCTCAAAAATGCAACTAGTGAGGTCTAAGAAGAAAGGGTGCAAGCTCTTTGTTGTTAAGTTAGAAGAACTTGGAGAAGATCTTGATAACTTGGATTTCCAAACCTTCCAAGAGATGGAAGACGGTGAAATAGATGACACGGGAATGATGGACATGGAAAGATATCCTATATTGAGAAAAATTTTGGATGTGTTTCCAGAGGAGTTACTTGGGTTACCACTAAAGAGGATATTTGATTTCTCTATAGATATAATTCCAGAGTCTAAACCTATTTCCAAGGTGCCCTAGATAGGATGACAACAACCGAGTTAATGGAGCTTAAGGCACAGTTGGATGAACTATTTTCGAAAGGGTTGATAAGACCAAGTGTTTCATCTTAGGGAGCACCAATTATTTTTCGTGAAAAAAAAGGATGACACTTTGCATTTGTGCATCGACTATCATATGATTAACAAAGCCACGGTGAAGAATAAGTATCTATTGCCATGCATTGATGATATTTTTGATCAAATGAGAGGAGCTTCCATATTCTCAAAGATAGATCTAAGATTTGGATATCACCAATTGAGAATTAAAAATGAAGATATCTTTAAAACTACGTTCAGAACCAGATATGGACACTATGAGTTCATAGTTTTACCTTTTGGATTAACAAATGCACCCGTTGTATTTATGAATATGATGAATAGTGTATTTAGAGATTGCATGGATAAATTTGTCTTGGCTTTTCTAGATGACATCTTGATTTATTCCAAGGATGAGGAAGATCATTGTAGACATTTAGAGATAGTTCTACAATGTCTGAGATAACACAAGTTATATGGTAACTCTCTAAGTGTACTTTCTTCCAAAGGAGAGTGCATTATCTAGAGCATGTAATCTTGGTGGATGGAATCTTCGTAGATCCCGCTAAGATGAAGGAACTACTTGAGTGGCTTGTACCCAAGAATGTTTTTGAGATAAGAAGTTTTATGGGTCTAGCAAGGTACTATAGAAATTTTGTTGCAAACTTCTCCAAGATTTATTTTCCAATCACTTCTTTACAGAGAAAAGGGAGGAAATATGAGTGGACTGAGAAGTGCCAAGAAGCCTTTGATCTAGACTTAAAGAGAAGTCGACCAAATTGTGTCAATCTTGAAAGTAGCAGATCCTAATGGCAACTTTACGATTATCATAGATGCATGCAGAGAAGGTTTAGGAGGTGTGTTAATGCAAGATGGGCAAGTGATTGCTTAGGAATCTAGAAATTTGAAACCTTATGAGAAAAATTATGCATCGCATGATTTAGAGTTAGCAGTTGTGGTTCACGCATTACAAATGTGGAGGCACTACCTATTAGGAAAACCCTTTGAATTGAAAACTAACCATAATGGGTTAAAGTACCTTTTCACTCGACCTAATCTAAATGCTAGGCAGAGAAGATGGTTGGAGTTAATAGCTGACTATGACTTCAATATCAGTTATATAAAAGGGAAAGAGAATAGGGTTTCCAATGCCTTGAGTCGAAGATATCATATTGCTTCAATAGTAACCATTCAAACTGACTTTAAGGGACAAGTGTTGCAAAAGTGCAAAGAGGATGAGTACTACTTGAAATTCAAGCAAACACTCGCTAATAATCCACAAGATTCTAGGTATGAGGGTTTTAATTTTGAACCTAATGGATTACTTGGATATAAAGGTAGGATGTATGTACCTGACATAGTGGAGTTAAGGAATTTGGTATGGAAAGAAGTACATGAAGCTCTATACTCTGGACACCCTGGAGTGACCAAAATGATGGTGGATATGAAACCATTATATTTTTGGAAAGGGATGAAAGGAGATGCTACTAATTTTGTGGCTAGGTGTCTAGAATTTCAAAGGGTAACAGTGGATCATCATCATCCTGCAGGCTTATTATATACATGACATACCAAAGAGGAAGTGGAAAGTCATAAGTATGGACTTTGTGCAAGGATTTCCTATGCCAAGGAATAAGCACAATGCCATTCTTGTGGTAGTATATAAGCTTACCACGACATTTTATACCCAAGAATCTATCTGATGGAGCACCTGTCATAGCAAGAAATTTTTTGCAAGAAGTGTTTAGGTTGCATGGAATTCTGAAGAAAATTATCTCAGATAGGGATGCACGAGTCACTTCTAGGTTTTGGAAAACCTTGTTTTCTACACAAGGGAATCAATTGAATATTAGCCTAGCATATCATCCAAAAACGGATGGACAAATGGAAAGGGTGAATCAAGTTTTGGAACACCTACTAAGAATGTATTGCATGGATCAACAATACAAGTGGGAAGACTACTTACCCTTAGTTGAGTTTGCTTATAACAATTCTTATCAATTTACGATAAAGATGGCTCCTTTTGAAGCCTTGTATGGTTGAAAGTATCGAACTCTTATAAGTTGGGATAGACTTGAGGATAGAGTGACTCTTCAGCTAGAGATGTTGGTTGAAATGGATGAGCAAGTTAATATTGTGAAGCAAAGTTTGGTTGAAGCTAATGATCGTCAGAAAATTTATGTCGATGCTAAGAGAGTGCCCCAAAATTTTCCATAGGTGACAAAGTGTTGTTGAGAGTGAAACCTCACAAGAGCTCCATTAAATTTGGAAAGTCTTCCAAGTTAGCCTCGTGTTATGTTGGACCTTTTGAGATTCTTGAGGAAGTGAATCTAGTAGCCTATCAAATAGCATTTCCACAAGCTCTTAGCAGAATGCATAATGTCTTCCATGTGTCTTACCTTAAGAGGTATGTACTCAGTGATAATAATGTGATTGATTGGACTACTTTACAAGTACAGGACCCTGGAGTGGTAACACTCGATCACGTCAAGGTGCTCAAAACACGTAAGCTTCGCTTGCGTAACAGTGAGGTTATGCAGTGCAAAGTCCAGTGGGACTAGTATGCAGAAGAATCAGCCACTTGGGAGGATTATGTTGAAGTTCAACAAAATTTTCCTCACGTTTTAGATACTTATGAGAATGCTTGAACAATATGTTGATTTTTTTTTGTTGTATGTTGCTACATAAAATCATCAGGGATGATGATTCACAAGGGGGGGAGTATGTTACACCCCAATTTTGCAATTACTATTTACTATGACTATGTAGGGTAAAATGTGAATTCCATGGATGAATAAATTGTGTGTGGACTTTGCTATCTTTGTTTAATGAACGAATGTCGTCTCATTTAATGTTATATGAAGGAATGCATTTATGTGATTGGATGAATATTGTGTTGATTATCTAACTTTGGAGATGTAATGTGTATACTACATATTTTGTGAACAGTTGACTGTTGTGTGCATGTGTTAGTGTTTGCACGTATATGTTCAATTCCTCCAGGCAAAGGGGAAATATCACTCAGAAGAAGGTCTTGGTCGGGTAACTAGTAATGCAACCTATCTGAGCTTACACACACCACAATAGAATAATTGAGTCGAGTTATTAAGTGGGAAGTTGGTAAGTCATTAGTTGTTTGTATGTATGCTTTAGTAAGAGTTTAGTTTACTATTGAGTGCATGCATGAATAATGCTTATCTGTTTGATCTTGAGAGTTCCTTCCTTGTTACTATGTATTGATATGTGAAACATACGAGGTATGTGTATGCGTACACACATGCATGACAATGATAGACCATATGCACAAAGGAACACGTACATAAGGGTACATAGGTAGACGTACCTATGAACACTCATGTACAAGTTGCTTATGTGCATGGAACTATCCGACGGAACCAACGACATGCATATGTATATGTATAGACATATCGCTCATAGTCTCTTATCAATACCAAAGTAATTGTCTATGATTTGGTGTGAGAATCGAATGTGTGTGTATATATATAATGTATATGCATATATCCATATGCATAAATGTATCCATATATGCGTATGGTGGAAAATGGACATCCCCATATGAATGTATCGATACATGTATACATATGCATGTGTACATAGAGGCATATATATATATACACAACTGATATATCAATATAACAATGTGATTGCTATTATATGTATTCCTTTGTATATCAATTATATAGACATGTTTTATTGACATATGATCTAAATTTGGATATATACTAACATATACATATATACATATACGTGTATATATATATACTTGTGTATGTTAATATATATATGCAAGTAAATATATTTTTTAAGTTATGTATCTATATTTAAATATTATTTTCTTTGAGATTGAATATCTAAAGCAATGATTATCAGTTTATTATAATGCTTTATACATTTGGCTTTGAAGTCAATTATCATGGACAACTTAGTGGCCGAACTTTGAGATGGTTACGACTGTATTTCTTGAGCCACATTTTATACTCTTGTTGTCAAATGAAAAGAGAGTTTGAATCCGTAAACTTTGCAACCATTAAAGTCGATAATGAGAATAAGTTAATGCCTTATTGAACCATGGACTTGGTCAAAATAATTACCATGATATGTTGCATCAACCAAATAGTTGTAAATGTATGGAAACATATCGATGACTTTGTCTAAACCGGTTTAGTGAGTGAATTGATACTCAACATGACTTACTCGATACTTTAGTTTGATGGCACACTTTTGTTATTGACTGTTTCTATGAAGAAAGTAATTGTGCCACCTTTGTGAAAGCATTATAATGCTTGGAACCACCTTTGAATCCTTTAAACTATAGAATTCTTCTTTAAGTTGCCAATCGAATTCCATTATATGGAGATTTGAAATAGTCTTTGTTTGTTATCATTTAACCCAGTTGATTTGTTGTTGTTTGAGTTGATTAAATGCTTTCTTATTCGCCACCTTTTAGTTGAGTTAGATGTGTTGTTGTGCATGCAATTTTCTGTCATTATACATTCCTAATCTATAGGTTGTATGATCTCCTACTTGTTGTATAAATAGCAACATGAGTTCATTTGTTTCGATGCATCATTATTCTTCTTCGATGTGTTATTTCTTGTGCAAAAGTCGCTACATTTTGTATGCTTTTCTATTTGCAATATTTTGTCAAAATAGTGAGGGAGAGCTTTGAGTAGTGAGAGAGTTTTATTATTCTTTGAGGAGAAGCATAAATGCCAACTTGAGAGTTAAGATTTGTGAGACTTTTTTGGAGGATCAATATTGAGATAGTTGTTTTTCTAAAAGTGTTGTGACTACATCCAATCAAATTGGAAAACTTAAACATAGGCATGAGGATATTCTACTTTTGATTATTCTATTTTTTAATGAGCTATGTCTTGATAGATTAAACTACTCTTGTTGTTACTTGCACATAGAGGAAAGTATTGTTTACTTTGAAAGAAAAGTGGAAACTATTTGTGCATTGTTTATAAGTACTCCATGATAGGAGAGACTATTTTTCATGGGTATTATTATACTAGACATGAGTAGAAATGGGTAAAAAATTATATTTATCATAGGTATTGTTATTATACTAGATATGATCAAACATAGACAAGCTTAAGGAACACTCATAACTAGATAATTAATTATGCTAGATGGCTAGTAGGTTACTCTTGGGAATGTTGTCCAGTGAAGGGAGGGAACTTGTACTTTTCTTACTGAGTTTTGTTACCTCAGGTTGTGTTAAAGAGATAGGTTATCCTGGGGTGTAGCTTGCCCATGGATAGGGATTGCCTAAGTATAGATATAATGGCCTTAAGTCAAAATGAGCTTGCCATAGTGTAGGTCAATGGTAGACCATCGCTAGATTATACTGAGTGGGAACACTTTGGCCAAAGTAGTGTGAATTTCCGAGACTCCACTATAGAGAGTGTGATGTCGAGACTCCATTATTAGTTCACCATGTCCATTTAAATGCATGAGGGCTACCAGGTATAGGTTGTAAATCCTAGTCATGTAGGACACAACACTAAGCTCAGAATGGTATGTTGTATGGGGTTACCCAACCAATACCTTCACCGAAGGGAAGGCCCATCTATCATTGATAAATGTGAGGGGGATTGCATATGAGTTTGTGGTTGGTAGGAAAGAACTTGAGTGATGCTTCTCCTCCTCAGCACACGACAGGGGACCAAGGTTTTGTAAGGCAGATTCCTGGACCATCTATATCTTATGCTATGAAGATTGAAGGAGCTATGTATGTATTTTTGTACTTTCTTGGAACTATTGTACTATGTGTAATATTGTAATGGAATGGAAATCCTTATTGTAAGTTGTTCAATATCTTTGTTCATATATTTTCAATAAAGAAAGGAAAAAAAATTATTGCAATGGCTTGTTACATGGTTTATTTTACTTGCACAGTAAAAACTTAGGAAATTTACTTTAGTGAAAGTTTGACATATTACACCCAATAAGTAGTTGAATACAACTTTAAAACAAAAATAAACTTAACATCATAGAGTTTTATTTATATTTTCTAGCTATTATATAAACAATATCTACTTTTTTGTTTTCTTATCTAGCTAACACTAGACACTATGCCTAAGTTCCTTTACCTTGAAGAGATGTACTTGCTAAAATCACAATTGTTTCTTAGGTCTGAAGGTCTTGTTTCAGCCCCAAATGAGATTAGGATGTTGGCTAAAAAACCTAGACGCCTTGCTTTACTTAACTCGCCCTTTAATGGCTACTTTCACTCAATAAATATTTGGTTTGGAATTAATTTTCTATGATGGATTTATTTTATTTCTTTCAATCAACACTAGCATGGAGACTCGTACATTTCTCATTAGGTTGATTTTTTTCCTTGAAAATAAAAGTGAAACTTACCTCTAAAATTAAAAATTGCATATCACTATCAAGTTCCTATGATACCACCTTTTATGTCCTACTATAAATGAATATTATGTTATTCCCTTCCCAAATACTTAGTCAGTTAGGTTGTTGAGGAAGTATTCTTGTGGCTCATGAAAGTATATACTTAAGTGGGAAATTTTTGTAAGGAAGCTAAGGTAGCAGAACTTCCTACACTAATCTTGAGAGGAGGATAATGCAAAAATTTTACAAATCTTTAACAGTTACTAAAACTTAGATAGAAATAAACATAAATATCATGCATACCACAACACAGTGATTTATGTGGGGGAAACCCTTTTGATAGAAAACCCCATAGTCCAAAAGCTACCCAATATATTATTCAGAAATCACAAAGATTACAATATACTTGTAGAGAAATCTTCTCACAGGAGTATCACTAACCAAAGATCCAAAAGCGACATGACCACTATTAGGCTCTCTAAATATATCACAATACATAGTTGTAATACAATACCCTCATAAAATAGGGTTTCCTTCTAGGGCAAGTCAAGCTAATAAAATATCGGTTGTCAAATCTAAGACCTAATGATGAAAAGTCCAAATTTACAATAATAAAATATAAATAAAATTTTCCTTTCGAGGGCACTGCCCCCAGACCTCTATTCGGGGGATGATCCCCCTGAACACTTCATTGGGGGAAAACTCCTCTGTGGCCCTACGTCACCGACGTATCAACAATACCTTATGTAATTGCAAGGTTGAGACACATTATCCCAAAAAATCTCCCACTTGTCGAACACCTTGCATAAGCAACAAGAGGGTGTGAAAACATCATCTCTTAATTGTTAGGGGTCGAAAGGCCCATAGTCTCTAAACACCATCTAAACTTATTTATGCTCACATGCTTAGTTAAAGAATCACCAACATTCATCAAATTCTCTACCTTAACTAGCTTCACCCTGCCATCTTCGACCATATCTCTAACAAAATGATATTGTACATCAATATGCTTGGTCCTAGCATGAAATTTCAGGTTCTTAGGTAGACATATTGCACTCTGGTTGTCGCAATATATTATCACTACACCTTGTTTTATTTCAATATCTTAACATAGTATCTTAAGTCAAATGGCTTCTTTACAAGCATGAGCAACTTCCATGTACTCAGCTTCAGTAGTGGACAAAGCAACCACAACCTGTCACTTACTCATCCAACTAATTGCACTTCAAAGTAAAGTAAGCACATAAGCATTGGTGGATCGTTTGCTATCAACATCACCTACCCGGTCTGAATCCACATAACCATGAATATCAAGGGAAATATCCTCTTCATTCATATTGTTATGATAACACAAGAAATAATATAAAGTTTCACATAAATATTTGAAGACTCTTTTAACTACATCCCAATGAACTCTACCAGGATTAGAAATATATCTGGAATGAACTCCCACTGCTTGGGCAATGTTTGGTCTAGTACAAACTATAGCTTACATCAAACTCCCAACTGCACTTTGGTAAGGTACTCTACTCATGTCTTCCATCTCTAATGGGAATGTTGGACAATCTAAAATAGATAACTTTGTTCTAGCTGAAATAGGAACACATAATGGTCTACAATCTTGCATATCAAACCTCTATAAAATTGAATTGACATACTTACTTTTTCCAAGCCATAGCTTTCTGTTCACTCTATCTCTTCTAATTCCCATCTAAAGAATGTGTTTAGTTGTACCAAGATCTTTCATTTCAAATTTAGCAGCAAGTTGAGATTTTAGTTTTGAAATCATACCTTTCCCTTTACCAATAAATAGCATATCATCAACATATAATGCAATAAACAAGAAATGATCACCATCAACTTTATAATAAACACAATGATCTAATTTAGAACGCTGAAATCCAAAACTCAACACATATGTATCAAATTTATGGTACCACATCCTAGGACTCTATTTTAGGCCATACAAAGATTTCTTCAATTTGCAAGCCAACTTACTTTTACCTTTCACCACGTAGTGCTTTGGTTGTGTCATATAAATATCCTCCTCCAAGTCACCATGAAGGAAAGTTTTTCACATCTATTTGCTCAACCTCTAAATCATAAGCAAATAGCAATAGAGAGAAAAAATTTAATGGATGTCATTTTTACAATAGGAGAAAAATCTCACCATAAACAATACCCTCAACTTGAGGGATATGCGAGGATCATGATATGGGCCAAAAAGTGGCGATATGATGGGTATGTGTAGGGTATGTGGCTGACGACTTTTTACCCAAAATTGATGAAACGAAAAGGGTTTTAAAAGGAGATTCTCATCTTTCATCCAATATAAATTATGCTTTATTTTTTGAATTTAATAAATTATTATTATTCATTTTCTATTTTAATTATGACTAAAGTCCTGATTGATAGGCTGATTGAAAAACATCTATAGCTTTCAAACGGTATCACATTTTTAATCTGAAACATGTGTCACATTCTATGCTTACATACTATAGGATTAAAAATATATTGAATTTCATGAAGTTTTGACCAAGTTAAGGTGGTAGGACATACAAGTTTTTATATTTTTTTAAAAGTTGTAATAAAAAATTAATAATTAATTATTTACATGGAAAAAATTACAAAAAATATGCATCACATCGGGACATGAGTCCTCTACTTATATCTAAAATATTACAAAAAATATTATCATTTTATTGTGGTTAGGTGGTCGGATAGACACCTACTTCTTATTTTTCCCTAAAATTTAAGTACCTTTGCATTGAAATTTCAAATTTTCACCAAATAGATTTTTTAAATAAACCTAGTAGTTTAGAAACTACATTCAATTTTCTATAGATTCTATTCTTACATATTTTTGAAATAATATAGATAACTTATTCAAATTTTACGTCAAGTTGCCTAACTCTATTTTTTTTGAATTTTTCGCCACTTAAGGGCCTTTTTTTTCCATGATGATCCTGCACATACCCTAAGAGTAACCTTTTGCAACCAACCTCACTTTGTACTTCTCAATACCTCCATTTGAACCAATCTTTTTCTTGAACACCCATTTGCAACCAGCAAGTTTTTGTCCTTTGGCAATGGTACAAGATCCCATGTATCATTCTTTTCAAAGTTGTTATTTCTTCATCCATAGAAATCTTCTAGTACTCTACATCATTCATACCTAATGCCTCTTCTACCGATCTGAGTCCATCCATGTTAGTATTCAAAGAAAAAATACATATCCAATCATCAAGTGAATACCTTTCAGGTGATTGTCTATTCCTTGCAAACCTACGAACAAGTTGAGTTGGAGGTTCTTCCTCCTCTTCTGAAGATTCAGAGCTAGATGAGATCTCCTCAAATTCTTTTTCTATCCATGGGCCTCGATTAAACTTTCTCAAGTGTAGAATTAAATTGAATTGCATATTCCTGTTTACTTTTTCTAGTTCCAATGTAATAGAAGAAGGCTTAGTTTCTCTAAAAATAACACTTCTATGTATTACCTTATGTTCAACAAGATCCCAGAGCTTGTATCCTTTCACACCATATTTGTATCTGATGAAGATACATTTCATAGCCTTGTTCTTCAACTTTGTTTGCTTCTCCTTGGCACATGTCCAAATGCCTCACAACCAAAAACTCTAAGATGTCTTAATGAAGGCTTGTGACCTGACCATGCCTCTATAGGCATCTTATCAATAAGAGTTGATGTAGGAGACCTTTTAATCAGGTAACAAGTAGTGGCAACAACTTCAGCCCAAAAATTTTGTTCTAGACCAGTACCACTCAACATACTCCTAGCCTTCTCCATCAATGTCCTATTCATTTTTTGTGTAACTCCATTCTTTTATGGAGAATATGGAGTTGTATTCTATCTAGATGAATACCAAAATCTTTACAAAATCTATCAAAATCATTAGAGAAAACTTCACTGCCATTATCAATCCTCAAACATTTTATTTTCTTTTTAGTTTTCAAATCAACCATTGCTTGAAATTATTTAAATTGACTAAAAACTTCATATTTACTCTTTAGAAAATGTACCCATGTCCTACTATAATCATCAATAAATGAAACATAATATGTGGATTTTCCAATTGAAGGAACATCGACATGACCAAACACATCAGAATGAATAAGATCCAATATACCACAAGATTCATGAGAACTTGGGTACCTAAAACTGAATGTGGTTTTATTTTCCATAAATGCAATGGTCACATAAATCAAATTCAAGATTACAAACATATAACCCTTCAACAATGTTTTTTATTTTTCAAGGTCCTTAGACCCTTTTCTCCAATGTGTCCAAGTCTCTGGTGCCATAACATAGCTTTTTTTGTAGGTAACTTTGATTTAGAAGAAAGAGCACCCTTGGGTAACTAAAAGCCATGACCCTCTGTTGAAGATGAAACCCTCACCTCTTCCACAGACTTGATTTTAATAGAAGTACTATTGCACTCAACAGTGCATGAATCAAGCTTATACAATGTGACATATCTAACACACCTAGCAATCACCATAGAACCTCTAACCATCTTGCATCATGTATCAAAAAATACTACCTACACACATGCATCTATTAGTTTTCTCACAGATAACAAATTGTGTGTTAATCCAAGGATATGTAACACACCATTAACTCTTTTTGTTCTACCATTAGGAAACTTGATTCTAACTTTACCGCATCCAACAATATTTAAATAAGAATCATCACCCAAGTACACCTTACCTCCATCAAATTCTTCATATTTTGAAAACCAATCTCTAGTTAAAGGTCATATGGAAAGATGCACATGATTCAATTAACCATGCATCATTGTCTGCATGATTTTCCAAAGCTGCAATGAATGCATCACCATTTTCCTTCTCAGACTCAGAATCATAATTGAATCTCTTCTTTTTCTTCTTATTTTCTTCTTTATATTCCTTACGAATATGTCTAGGCTTAACACAGTTCTAGCAAACAACTTTGGACATTTCAAGAGATTTGGATCTCCCCTTGGACTTGGATTCGTCACGCTTCTCATTCTTCTTTCCTTTTCCCTTAGGTCTTCCATGAACACATAGGGATTCCTTGGCACTAATGGATACCTTCCTCCTCATCTCTTTAGAAAGAAAAGAACCCACCAGATCTTCAATATTCAATATAACATCTAAGTACTCCCAATATCCATAGCAAGAAAATCTCACAAATCAAGCAAAGAACAAAACAAGATTTGGCATTTCTCCTCCTCATCCATTTTGACACCAACTAATGCCAATTGAGCCACCAATATATTGAATGCTTCCAGGTGGTATGCAATTCATCCACCCTCTTCCATTCTCAAGGAATACAATTTCTTCCTCAAGAAAATCGTGTTCACTAAATATTTGGCTTGATACATCTCATGAAGATTCTTCCATAGTTTTTGTGCAAAGTTCTCTTCATGGACATTGATTACAAAATATTCTACCAAGCACGATCTGATTAGACCCTTGGCTTTATGGTCCATAACATCATATTGAGCAACCTGAGTAGGATTTGCAGACCTTGAAACATTCTCATCAACAACATCCCTCAAATCTCGATATATCAACAGATCCTCCATCTTCAACTTCCACATTTCAAAATAATTTCTAGAAAATTTATCCACCTCTATTCTACTTGATAAACTTTCCATCTTAAAATTCCTACAACAAGATCATAAAGTATCTTTTGCACAAACTCCCACTCAAATATGAATTAGTTCAAAAAACACAACAACCCACAATTGAAACCAAAGGTGATCATGCTCTAATACCACTTGTAAGGAAGCTAAGGTAGCAAAACAACCTCCTACACTAATCTTGAGAGGGGGTTAATGCAAAATTTTACAGATCTTTAACAGTTACAAAAACTTAAACAGAAATAAGCATAAATATCATGCATACCACAACATAGTGATTTACATGGGGAAAATACTTTCGAGAGAAAATCCCCACACTCCAAAAGCCACCCAATATATTATTCAGAAATCACAAAGATTATAATGTACTTGCAGAGCAAGCTTCTCACAAGAGTATCACTAACCAGAGATCTAGAGGCAACACGATCGTTATCAAGCTCTCATAGTACATCACAATATATAGTTGTAATACAATGCCCTCATAAAATAGTGTTGTCTTCTAGGGCAAGTCTAGCTAATAACATATCAGTCATCAAATATAAGACCTAATGATGAATGGTCCAAATTTAAAATAGTAAAATATAAATAATTTTTTCCTTTCAAGGGCGCTACTCCTAAGCCCTCACCAAGGTGTGTTGCCCCCAGACCCCTCACAAGGGGGAAACCCCCTGTGCCCCCCATCGTTGACATATCAACAATACCTTATGTAATTGCAAGGTTGATACATATTATCCCAACAATTTTAGAGTTGAAACTATGTTAATGAATGGTGGGTATAATTGTAAATAAGATAGTCGGTTGTTAAACAATAGACTCCTTAATAATTGGTTTCTCATCCATTACATAGGGATTATATCCTCTTACCAGGTCTAAAATGAGCTACAAGACTTTGTTGATCTTTTGAGTGATAGAATAGACTTTTGAATCAATTTTTTCTTTCTTTCTAGAATACATATCATTGTTATATTATTTGAATTTAGTTTATAAATGGGTTCAAGGTGTCCTGTACAATAACTAGTATTCAAGTCTTGCTCCATTTAAACATATAACTAAAGCCCTTGATATAAAATGGAAGGAGAATTAGTAAAATGATATATAAGTTGGTTACCAAATCTTGTTTTTTGTTTAAAGGCCTAAGTTCCTTGAACACTCTCTTAGTGACTCAAGAATGAGACATATTCATAGTTGTGGAAAGAGAACTAAGGATAGATTGCAAATAAATTTTATCTTGTAGCCATGAATAGGTGTATAGATTTAATAAATTTGGATCTTTATTCATAAGTATTTTATTCTAGAATAAATTATTCAATTAAAATGATTGGGAATAGGTATTGATATTAAAATTTATAGGATGATGGCTATTGAGAGAATTGCATGCCTAAGTGATACTATTAAGAGTTGGGTTAGGTTGATGTATCCTTTACCATTACCTAAATGTTTATTAAACACTAAAACGATAGCATAGAATGATACAACCCTGAGGGCTATGGTTGAGCATATCTCATTTTGAGAATAATTTTCCCATTTCAAAACCAAGTTGGATACATGATTCAACTTCTACAACAAAAAGATGGTTGGAGTAAGGACTCAACAAGGGTATATGTAGAGGGTTGTATACCCCATAATATTTAGTTGTTTCTCTTCTTTTTAGGTGATCACCAAGAGATTAAATCCTATGACCCATCTATAGATAGGCTTATTGATGCTCTAGCTTGACAAGAACTAAAGAGTGTGATCTATATATAGGATGGTTTGGCCATATCCTAGAGTTTTCAATTATCATCTAGGCATGTAGGTGATGAATTCCAAGAGCTACTCATAAAACTTGGATGGATTTATCCTATAGCATGCAGGCCTTAGAGCGAATGATGTATAAGTGAGGGATGTCATTTTCCATCATTTAGTAGTCTTATGGATTGATGTGAGAAAGCAATCAAAAAGGATGATTAGTTAATTAAGAGGTTAGGTTGAATCACATGTGTAACCTTGCATCTTCCTTCCTAGGGTGGTTGTGATATAAATTAGTATGAAGGGAAAAACCTTGGTATAAAGGTAGTTAATAGGTACACCTTGTGCACTAAATGGTTGGTAATGGTAACCTCTCTCCACAAACTACATAACCCACTTGGATGGGGTGAAAAGGAACTATTATCCATGTGGTTGGGATCACATTTCACCCTAGCCTGAACCATTTGTAAAGAAAAGGTTGAGGAGCATGCTTGTCTGCAATTAGAACAACCAAAGGTATGAATTCTTTTATTATTGGTATTTCCTTTTCAATAAATGAAGGTGGTTGAGAATGAGTATTAGGCACAATATCATGTATCTACAACATTATGTGATAAATATGATTTGAAATGTATAGTTCATACTATCAAATCATATAGGTTGGGAATACTCTTGATTTTATTGGTTTCCTTAACTTGTTGAATTACATCGATATTGGGCCTATTCTGGTCATAGGGTTATTACATTTAAGAGTGTTGTTATAAACTCCAATTGTCTTGTTAAGGTAGTAGTCTATGTCAAAAAGATGTAGTAATCAAGAAGGTTTATTCCACAAACAAGAAAGTGGACAATAAACAACCCCTAAAATTGTTAGTAGACAAGATTGAAGACAACAAACATGCTCTAAAATGTAGATTATTTACTTATTTTAAATACCAAATCTAATTCTCTCACTATTGATTTGCTCTTCTAAAATGTCTCCTTTTAATAATGAATGTTTGATGATAAGATAAGAGAATATTAGAATAATTACAAACAAATGTCTTTAAATACTAGCATGCATCGAATCACACAAATATGTGATTAATTGGTATTGTACATAGGAAGATAACAAATTTAAATTTTTGAATTTTACTTTTAAGAAGATCAAATTTATGCTTGCATTGATGATCTAACCCTAAGATGAAAAACAAGTTGAATCATAATAAATAATGACTATTAATATATTTAGATAAAAATAATGAAAGATTCAAATATAAAGATATGTACAAATAAGAATAGGATAAAACAATAAACATAGAATATGAGTGAACAGATAAAAAATATAGTGATATTCAATTAACTAGCAAAATACAAATTAGTTTGGAACAAAATGTACACAATGAAAACTATATATTCAAGACTTTTTCTTTAATTAAAGAAAACGAATTAAAATAAAATAAATAGCCATCAAACCAAGATGCTGGAAAGAAGAAAAACCCAAAAACAAAAATACAAACAGCACTAAAACCTCTGCGGGCAACTGACAACCAGAACAGTCCAAAGACATAAAATGCTTCTTTCACCATTCGTTATTTACAGCAGCTGTAAAAAGATTCCCCCTAATCTCCAATGTTTGCTGGACAGATTAGGTAATTGATATTTTACTGAATTTCGAGATTTGTTTTTGTCCGCGCCGGTGCAGCTATTGGAGCAGAGTGATTCGATCCTTTAAAAGCGCCCGCATTCCACTTTGATAACCTCCACTGGTCGCCAATAATGTAATTTCGGTGAGAAGCTTCTGAAAATGTGGTAGAGCTGCCGTATATATTCAGTCAAGGCTGTAAGGAAATGCTCCAAACCCTTCTCTATTTCTAGAGATCGATCTTTGCAGCAATCAAAAAGTAAATATAATATTGTCGCTTAGCGACTCCATTGTTGTATATGATCTGGCGCCTTGATTTTATAAATTGCTTGGATTTTCCTGAAATAAAAGTAGCAACTAAAAATATATTTTGAAATTACCTGCAATCTTTCTGGAAGCCCTTTGTATTTGCCAATTTCGAAAACGGAATTTATTTTACCGCTTCTGTGTTTAGATTCTTAAAGCACTGCACCTTGTCGCTTTCAATGTCACATAATTTGTTTTTCTCTCCGATTAAAATTATTTTTCCTCTACGATTCCTTTTACACTGTCCGTTTTTAAAGTTTGTGTTGGAGATCTCTTCTCTCTGTAAATCAGAAGCATTATTTTCACATAATTGCCTGTGCTGATACCACTGTCAAGTCAGAATTGAACACAACGATATATATTTGTATGTCACAATTAAAGATCTACAATCTTATTTCTACTCAGTTTTTAAAGTTTGTGTTGGAAATCTCTTCTCTCTGCAATCACAAGCATTATTTTCACATAATTACCTGCGCTGATACCAGTGTCAAGTCAGAATTGGAAAAGCTGAACAGAGCGATATATACTTGTTATTCACAAATAAATATCTACAATCTTATTTCTAGGGCAGTAAAAAAAGTTCAACTACTACAATGAAAACTCTTAAAATTTAATGATTAATATTAATAATTATATTATTATATATTTATGGAGATTTTTTATTTGGTCTATAAGTCATTTTTAAGATGAATACATCTTAACTGTGAAAAATTCGGTGATCTTAGTTTTTAAAAAATAATTTTCTAATTATCATCCAAAATTATAAATATTATATTTTTATATTATTATAAGCTTCTATCATTTCAACATTTAAATTTAAATTTAACAGATTTTTATTTAGACATTAAATAGATCTTAGATTATTTTCAATTAAGACAATTAACCTTTTATAAGAAACGATCTAAGGAAATATATGCATTTGGGGATGACAGGTGTTAAAATTTGGTGTCTTTCTAATGGTTGGGAATCTAGGTGCTTGTGCATTGCGCATTGCAATTGGCACAATTAAGGAGTTCAATGGATACATAGGTGACAATCTTACTTTAGTGTTGTGTTGAATGCACAAGACAATTGAGAGGGGGAGGAGAGTAGGGCAGGGGGCAGCGGGGTGTAAATCAATTGTACATTAAAACATCAAAACCCTCATTAACATTCAGATTTGCATTTGTCCCTTGACCCTTAACAACCATTAAACCCTTATCATGTATTAGTAGAATGTAAATATGAGAAAAAGTAATGCAAATACATCCAAACACATGAGAACGCTAGATTTACGTGGAAAACCCAAGAAGGGAAAAACCACGGTAAGGATTAGCTCACAATATAAAGTAATTGTAACACTGAATACAATAGGCTCACTATTAGAGGATTCATTGCCCGAAAGAAAAGAAGGCTTCACTGACAATGGCTCACTGCTAGATTAGAAAGAAGAAGAAAGAAGATTGTTACAATGAGAAATCCATCTTAGAGCAATAGAGAAGTTCCACCACTGCTTCACCAGAACATTTGCACTCTTTTTGTAGAATGTAGACACGTTCTACTCACTGCTTTCAGTAGTCTTAAGCATTAAAGCTCACACTCCATTTCGCACTTTCGCACTTCACATCTCAAAACTTCGCATTACACACTTCACTTGAATCCATCCTTCATCAAATCATCACTCGTATATACCATCTTCAATCTTGATAATAATTTACAAGGTCGGCTATGCACCTCAAACGTGCAAATTCAAATTAGGTCAACACCAAAACATTCCTGTTGTGGAAAGGAATGAAGGCAGACCACAACACACCTTAACTCAGACCCAAATACACACATACATGCCATGCCATGCTTTCACAAACACCAAAGCATACCTACAATTAGTGTAAATACTCAAGGTCGGTCGAACCTCATGTGTTAACACCATTAAACAATTAAGTACATGATTTATTTGATCCAAAGATGAATCATATACCACGCACAACACTTAAACATCATCTAGAATATTCCATCAACACCCTGAAATCCAACAACTCCTTCACACCATCATACACTAGAAGAACATATTCATTTTGCACAACCAACTAACCTTCCACACGTTGCAACACCTGAATCCAACCTTACTGAGCACCAAAACAAAAGCAACTCAAATTGAAGATAGATACTAACAATATAAGCACTCTTCTAGATCTACAAGACCAGAAATCAAAACGTGGAGAAATGCAGAGCAAAACCTATTCTCCCAAACAACACTACTTACATAGTTCACACACTAATGAACACAATTTTCTCTACACAACAATTCAAAACCTAAAACTCTAGATATAACACATTTGAACACCTCTGATCAACATATCTGAACCGCACAAGAAAATCTTCATCCATTAACTGAACACCACTCTACTATATTGAAAACTATTCACCACATTGTTTCCTCTTTTATTCAAATTTTCTCAAAAGCACTTGGCAACCAAGCACCATAAACTCAAACTCAACATCTAGAACACCTTCTTAGCATTTCAACCACACAATAGATTGAACATCACCAACCCATGCTTATCAAAACAACACTAGAGGTTGAAATCAATTATACTAATAATGGAAACATAATGCAGGGTAAGTGCACCAAGATGGTTCCCAAAAAAGGGGCTTAAGTGGCCACTTTTTTTTTCTGAAATCAGGAAATACTGACCTTGGATGTGAAATTGAGGAACCCGAGCACGGTGGACTTTTTTGTAGTATTTTTAAAATCACTATGGTCAGAAGTTAGATAATAGTATGTAGTAAGGACTGGATATTTTCTGATAATTTTTTAATGAATATTTGATTTTTTATTAATTTTCTAAGTGGGCACTTCCTAAAAAGCATAATTTTGGCCGTGCTCCCCCTAAATTTTTTGAAACTAATAAAATATTTTTTTTAAATTGTAGAATGGAGTCTAGTTTCTAAAAATGTAATTTATTTCAAATTTCGATGAGCGGTTAATTTATAGCAAAAAAATACCAAACACCTTTTTGAAGAAAAACGGACATACAAACAAAAGAAATTATGGATGAAAGGCTTAACATTGTTAGAAAGTGAAAAAAATTACATCGTTGGAAAGCTAATAAAGAACCTAACATTACCCATGTGTTCAATTTTCTTGATATTGAACTAGATGCAATCTTGATGGTGAGCACGAACCCGATTATGTGAAAATTTGTTGAATTTGGAAAAAACACGTCTCTGGTCTTTGGGAATGCCCTCCAAGCCTTTGGGATGGTATTCCAAGGCAAAACCAAAGCAAATTTACAAAGAAAAAAATAACGCGAACGCGTTATAACGCGAACGTGTTATAACGCAAACGCGTTATTTGTTAGTTTGGCCACAAAAGTGCGACCATTTCGGTGCACTTACCCTGCAACTAATCAAAACATCTTCACAGACTTCCAACAATCTCCCCATACACCAATTGACATCAATGCAACAACAAAGATCTGTTGACATCAATGAAAACGCAAAATTCCAACAATCTCCCCTTTTTCATTGATGGCAACACATGGAAAAACCATCAACAACAAAAACAACTCTAATCGCTAACTCATATACTACACCATTGTGCACACTACTCCCCCTTACACTGTAAGCATCTATACTTTCTTTCACATGACTTCTCTCCTCCTTACTTCATATGGTTTTTTAGTTAACTTTTTCTCCCCATTTGACATCAATGGAAAAGGGAAACACACTTGTATCTCCCCCCCTTTGACATCATACATACTTTCTCTTTCCCAAAGGCAACACCTATAAGGGAGAACAATTGCTCTGCAACCATTTTTTCTTTTACTAAACTATGTTTTCTTCACACCTTCTCTTCACACTACACAACACACTTCGCCAACTAGCACCCACTGCACATATCCTTTGACACAGCTAACAAAGAAAAACACCCATATACCACACAATGACAACATTTACTCCCCCTGACTGCAACAACAAAAAATGTCACTACCTACTCCCCTTGAGAGGTAGCCATCAACATCAATCCATAATAAGGAATGAATTTTGAGATCCATTGGATTGATGCATATTCTTATGCATCGAGTTGGAAGGAGGGGCAATAACCCCCAACTTTTTTGGGAGATACTCAAAAGTATCCTTAGGAAGAGCCTTCGTGAAGATATCTGCAACTTGATCCTTAGTAGGCACATACTCCAACTTCACCTCATTCTTTGCAAAATTTTCCCTCAAGAAGTGATACCGGATTGAAATATGTTTTGTCCTTAAATGCATTATCAAATTCTTTGAAATATTAATAGTACTTGTATTATCACAAAAGATAGAAATAGGTTCATCATTTACCACTCTGATATCCTTCAAGGTTTGTTTCAACCACAACACTTGTGTACAACATGATGTTGCAGCAATGTATTTTGCTTTTGCATTAGATAATGACACTAAATCTTGCTTCTTGATTAGCTAAGATACCAACCTATCTCCAAGAAAGAATGCACCACCACTTGTACTTTTTTTATCATCCATACAACCTGCCCAATTTGGATCTGTATAAGTACTTAAAGTGAAATCAGTATCCTTTGGATACCACAAACCATATTTTAGAGTTCCCTTCAAATATTTGAATATTCTCTTTACTACTACCACATGTGACTCTTTGGGATCTTCTTGAAATATAGCCACAAGAAAAACTACATGCATGGTATCCGGTCTAGTAGCAGTTAGATATATAGAAGTCCTCCGATCATCGATTTGTACTTACTTTGATCAGGCTTAGGAAATTCTTTGAATTCTTACTCAATTTACAACTAGTGACCATGGGAGTACATGCCTGTTTAGAGTCTCCCATCCCAAACTTCTTCAACATTTCCTTGGCATACTTGAATTGTGAAATAAATATCCCTTTATTTGTCTAATTAATTTGAAGTCCAAGGAAGAAATTCATCTCAAACATAGACATTTAAAACTTTTTTTGCATCTCTTCTACAAATCTCTAGCACATACTTTCATTACCTCCAAAGCTTATGTCATCAACATACACAACCACATCCAATATTTGATCCTTTTCAACTTTGAAATAAAGATTACTATCTACGGTACTTTTTCATTGCATCTCTTCTACAAATATCTAGCACATACTTCCATTACCTCCAAAGCTTATGTCATCAACATACACAACCACAACCAATATTTTATCTTTTCAACTTTGAAATAAATATTACTAGTTGCGGTACCTTTGTTGAATCCTTGTTGCAACAATTACCTATCCAATTGTGCATACCAAGCTTTGGGAGCTTGCTTGAGTCTATATAATGCCTTCTTCAATTTACAAACCATATCAAGATTATCTGATAATTGAAAGCCTTCCGGCTGTTCAATATAAACCTCTTCTTCCAACTCACCATTCAAAAATACAAACTTCACATCCATCTAATAAACTCTGAAATCATTGTGTGTTGCAAAAGCCAAAAACATCCTAATAGCTCCCATTCTTACCACCAAAGCAAATATCTCCTCAAAATATATTCCTTCTACTTGTGAGTAGCCTTTACACACAAGTCTTGCCTTGTTTCTTATCACTTCTCCATTCTCATTTAGTTTGTATTGAAAAACCCACTTAGTTCCAATCACATTCTTGTTTGCTAGTCTTGATACAAGTTCCCAAGTCTGATTCTTCTCAATATGCGTCAATTCTTCCTCCATATCCTTGATCCAATATTTATCTTTGCATGCCTTAATCACTATTTTAGGTTCAACTTTGGAGAGAAAACATAAGTTTACTTGTTCTTCTATCATAGCAGCCTTTCTTCTTGTCAACAAACCTCTACTCTTGTCACCAGTGATCTGATTTTCTAAATGATTCTTACGCACATACTTAGGAGTCTTAGGGATATTTTTTTAAGCTTCTTCCTCTTCAACCTACACTTCCTTTTCCTTACCTTCATCTTTCTCTTCTTCTCCATAAGAGGACTCATCTTATTCATATCCATCTATCATCACTGAACTTTTGTGTAAGTCTTCATCCACTTTGACACTTGCATTTCAACAATATTTTTCAGCCTTTTATAATAGCACCAATAAGCCTTACTTTTTGTAGAATATCCAAGGAAGATTCCTTCATTAGATATTTTATCAAATTTTCCTTAGTTCTCTTCATCTCTTCTGATATAGAATTTGCTTCCAAACACTTTGAAGTATTTCATAGTAATGGTTCTTCCATACCACAACTCATAGGGAATCTTTGAACTATTTTTCCTTGCTTGTGCTCTATTAATTATGTAGACTGTAGTATGAATTGCTTCTCTCTAGTAGACATCTGCTAGATTTACTTTCTCCATCATTGTCCTTGCTACTTCTTGATTAGTCCTATTCTTTCTTTCCACAACTCCATTCTATTGAGGATTCCTAGGGGCTAACAAATGCCTCATTATTCCATGATCTTCATAAAAAGTGTTAAACTCATTAGAGGTGAACTCTCCACCTCTTTCAAATCTCAAACATTTGATCTTCATATCCATTACATGCTCTACCATAGCTTTGAATGCCTTAAACTTATCTAAAGCTTCTTATTTTTCTTTGAGAAAAATAACCCAAGTCATTCTAGAATAATCATCAATTATTAACATTAAATACCTATCACATTGAAAAAAAATTATTCTAGTAGATCCATAAAGATCCATATGCACCAACTCCAAAGGATTGGTAGTAGATTTTTCTTTGACTTTAAAACTCTTTCTAGCTTGCTTCCCAATTTGACATTCCTTGGAGACATGTCACTGATAGGCTTTGTAATCTTCGGCAGATCTCTCACAACTTGATTTGAACTAATCCTCACTAGGCTATCAAAATTGATGTGACACATTCTTCTATGCTATAGCCAACTTTCATTAATCTAAGTCATAAAGCATTGACCATTTACATCCTTAATTTGATAAACATTTCCATATGTCCTTCTTGTTGCAACCATAGTTCTAGAGCCTTTTTTGGTCTCACAACCATTGTCCTGAAACACAAGATTATATCCTTTGCTACACATATGTCCTACACTCAAAAGATTATGTTGCAAACCCTTAACATAAAGAACATCATCTATATTATGCTTGTCATCAAAACTGATTGAACCTTTTTCACATATCTTAGTAGATGTATCATCACCAAACCTTACTAAACCACTTTCAAACTTCTCAAGCTTAAAAAACTTACTCTTATCACCTATCATCTAATTTTAGCATCCACTGTCAATGATCTTGTTGATATTCTCTTCTCTAGCATGAAAAGAAGTCAACATTGCTCTTCTAATGTTATGACCTGCTTCCGAAGCACTTTCCTTCATACATCTCTCAGAGTTAGCAGAATTAGTTCCAACATTTAAAACCATGAACAAACATTCATCATCTTCATCATTAGGTCAATTAGATTCATTATCCTGGATATACTGGCATCTTCTTTAACATAATAACTTCTCCTAATTGATTTACCTTTATTCTCCTTAGGTCTATCTCTTGAAGCTTTGACAAGAAATCTTGAAGCATAATGACAAATCTTTCCATAATTAAATCATTTGAAAGGTAACTTACCTCTGTATTTTCTAGTTCCCTTTTTCAATTTACTCACAAAGTTTTCTTCTAACTCATCAAATTCATCTAGATCAAATTCCTCATTCTTCTCTGCTTTGCCAATTTTGAAAGTCTACTCTCCTTTTTTACATCACTTTGACCAAACTCTCTTAGTTCAAAAGTAGTTAATACACCAAACAATTGATCTCTAGAATAATTATTCAAATTTTGAACTTCCTCAATAGTAGAAACTTTATGACTATAGGATTTAGTAAGAGTTCTTAGTACCTTCTTTACCACCTCATCTTCATCTAGATTTCCACCAACCTCTGATGGAATTAACAACTTCATCCACCCTATACATGTAGTGATGAGCCTAGTTTTTGGTCCAATTTTGGGTAGAATCTATAGTTTATTTGTTGGTAGATGTCATGGACTTTAATGTTAAATGTCGGTATTTTCATAATGTTTCCCTCAAACCATTGACATTGGACTTAGTCCTATCTCTGCAAGCTTTAATGACATTTGACATAATATGTGGATTTTCTATATTGATTTTGTATGTGGTTAATGAATTTTCCTTAAAGTGGTTATAGATGTGCAATTATTATGTGTACTGACCTTGCCATTCAGATTTAATATGCCAAGTTCAAGAAGACACCACCAGTTGGGCATGCACCATAACGTCCAGCAAAGGAATCTCTCCAAGTCAAAGACAGCCGACAGTAGAAGATTCTTCATGCAACTAAACGTAACCGCCTTGTAGTGGCATTTAATGATCGAGCATGCACGGGCATTACTACTGAGCTGAATCTACGTTTGGACCTGCATGTCTGACCAGATTCCATGCATGCGTAACCACCATCACTCCATTTCCTTTGTTTTCCCTAAATGGCATCCTCCTAGTCATGGAGTTGACTGCCTCGTTTAGTTGTTAGTATAAATAATGATTTGATCCTCCTTCAGAAGGTTGTACAATTTGATATTGTACTTGCACTCTCTAGTTTTCAGTAATACATATACATTACTCTTTTGTACTCATGATTCACAGTGAATAAAATAAAGTTATGAGTTTGAGCATCTGATCTTTCATTAGTTTTAGAGAATACTTATCCAAGGGGGGCTACTTGGTGAGTAATCAATCTTCTTAGTTTAGCATTAGTTTAGTATTACTTGGTGTTTAGTACTTAGTTATAAATCTAGTATCAACTATTCTTGTAGCCACTAGAATTTCATTTTGTGACTGTTCATGCAGCCAAAGCAGACAGAGTAGTGTCCTGTTTGTTGCTCAGATTTATATTCCTGTTATGCATTTCAGCTTAGCATATCCATTGATTTATGTTCATGTGAACTCCATTTCAAACTTGCATGGAAGAAACAAACAATCACATTAATAGATCAAAATGCAAGATCAAAACAAGAGTTCCCCATAAAATCCATCTGCATTATTAGAAAACAAGGAAAAGGATGATATAATTGAGCAAATACAAACACAAATAACTATCCTTATTCTAAAACAAGACAAACACTTGATCTTATGGGGGGATTGGTGCTATTGTGGAAAATAGCCCTTTCCCAACCCCTTTAGATAAGCTAATGTGATGAAACTGCTTTGAGGATGGTATGATGGTGGGCAAGATTAGCTCTCAATTGAAGAGAGTAACCTTGTATGAGATTGTGGAGATTTGTGGGGGCTTTGATCAAAGATGAAGCTTTCATTTATATATTTTCAAATGCTAAGAGTGCTTATGAGAGAGCAATGTGGGATAAAAATCAAGCCAATGAAAAGAGGCCACTTGTCAACTTGTGAGTGGTTGATGCATGTACAAGATTTGGGAAATGTGCCCAAGAGGGGGAAATTTCAAATTTGAATTTGAGAGTTAATGCTTAGTTTGACCTTTGCAAGGGACATGTAAGAGACATGTAAGACCTATTAAATGCCCTGTTGGATGTACATTTCAACTTGCTTTTGAATTCAAACTTGATGGAATATTCCTCATGGATGCCATGTTGAGTGAAAATGATTATTTAAATAAATCAATAAATTGATTTATTTGTGCAAGTGGGATTATCTAGAGGATGTGATGGGTGATTAGGTTAGGCTAATTAGGATTAGGTTAGCTTAATGATGATTAGGATGATTTTGACTTTTTTGACTTAGATATTTGATTTATTTAAATCAGAAAAGGAGAAATATGAATTGGATTTCAATTAAATAAAGTCCTGATTTATTTAATCAAAGAGGGAATGATAGGCTTAAATTAAATAAAGTTAATTTATTCAATTTAAGTGGATAATCGTTAGAGATTAAATGAACCTGATTAATTTTACGAGCGAATGAATGTGAACTTGGTTGAATGGGCCTAATTGAATGCATGATGCTAATTTTGCATGTCTACAGTTCAACATTCGTTTCATTTCTTTTCAAGCAATTTACTTTCAGTATTGTGTGTTCCTTAGTTGTAGAATGAAATGGCTACTTTGAGTTCCTAGTGCGCATACTGTGCTGACCCCTTTCAAGTTCGCATCCCTAGGTTGACAAGTTAAATACATCTTCATGATGATTGAAATGGCTATTCAGGTTAGATTTCCAATCTCTGAATCATGGCTATAAAGGCTTAGTTATTAAGATCATTATAGGAGGCCAACATTTTTGGCGTCATTGTCGGGGATGGTGTCAAACTAGGGAGTTTTTTGAAGTCATTGGTAGTTTTTCTTGTTGTAGTGTTTCTGGAAGTTGTTCTTAGTATATCCTCATTTTGGAAGTAATGACCCCCCTTATTCTTTACCAATTCTTTGTGTGAGTTGACTGATAGTGAGTGATACCGCATGCATAGAGGAAGGAAAAAGGATGCTTATGGGAGATTCCTTCCTAACAATCCTAATCCATTCCAACTAGTTGACTATTAGAATCTACCAGAAGAAAAAGAAGAAGATCCACACCCCTTGTTGATGCATATCCTGATCTGACTAGTTTTGAAGTCTCCTCTGAAGATCAAAATCAACTTGAGAACCCCTTTTCTTTGGAACAACATCAAGCAGGCATGGGTGATGCAAATAGGAATAGACCTAACTAGCCAACTTTTCCTTTCCCCATTTTCCATCAGAATGAAGTTGACAACATCAAGAACATTCCTGCCTCAGCACTCCCAAAGTTTTATGGACTTGTCATAGAAGATCTTGATACCTTTTTATTTGAGTTTGACATACTCTGTAGGAGTTATGATTATACTATTGATTCCCATAGGCTTAAGCTATTTTCTACCATTTTGAAAGAGGTTGCATTAAGATGGTTCATGAGCCTAAGCAAAGATATTGTGGAAACTTGGGAAGACATGAAGACAAAATTCCTTAAGAAATACAAGGAATATTGCAGAGGCAGTGACATGAGAGAAGGTGACATTTTTACGATGCAGCAAAAGGAAGATGAGAGCCTGGAAGACTACATTTTAAGGTTTTTGTTTTGCCTAAAAAATATCCACACCATACACTTAATGAAGACTCACAAAAGTTGCTTTTCCTAAGAGGAATCGATGATAGCTGCACTGATGCCTTGGACCTCATGGGAGGAGGAGATATTTCCCAAGTCTTGGGAAAGATATCAAGAAAATATGTTAGAAATACTCTAGGGAAGCTTCAAAGAAAGGGAGAGCTTACCAATCTTCCATGGGTAAGTCAACTACCAGTGGAATCTCAAGAATGGAGATTACTCATTTGTTGGAAGACTTCAAGCAAGACATTATAAATAATATGGCTACTCAGCTAGATACACTTCAGGCCAAGAAGAAGCAAGAGGAGGCATAGACAATGTTGACAAAGTATTGCCCCCACTACAGACAAAAGAAGGACTGTAGATGTAAGATGGTAGCTAATCTTGAAAGCAAAAAGGCTCCATCTGAGTTCAAGCCAATCCAGATTGAAGAAGACCAAGTCTACTATGTTGCACAAAGGAAGCCTTGGGCTCCAAGACAAAGTATGCCACCAAATCCACTATCCTATGTTGGGCCATATTTCAATTCATATTCCTCTAGAAACCAATGGCAGCCCCCATATCCACCCAGTTATGGAGGATATCCACCACATCCTTGGAGTAACCCTCCAAATGCTTGGCCCAGTCATCAGAGTTCTCCACCCCAGTGGAAACAACCTTAGGGGAATTGGCAACAATTTCAAGGACATTGGCAACCACCTCTAGGAAATTTCCAGCAAATGAATCAATGGAGAGGAGGGAAGCAATGGCCTACTCAGACAACCAGTTACATGTAGCCACCTTCTCAACCTCAGCAGCCTGCTATAATGCCTCCACCTACTAATCCCAGCTCAAATGTACCTAAACCTACTTAATTACCAGCTCAACCCACATCCAATCCAAATAACAAACCATAGCAGTGGACTGCCTACTCTATTGATTCAAATCAATTCCCTGCATATGTTGTGAGTGTAAGTGATATCCACTTGTGTTGAGGTACTACTCTACCGGCCCCTTCCAAGCCCATTATCACTGAGCTCCCTGTGGAAGAGGAAGAGGAGCCTCTGAATGATCCCATTCAGCCTAGTGTACCTAAAAATCCTGAACCAGTCCAAGCCAAGCAGACTGAACAAGAGCCACCATTTCCTCAGAGATTGGAAGTTTCCAAAAAGAAGGAAGAAAAGGAGGATACAAATTTTGATATCTTGGATCAGCTGAAACATGTGTCTAGATACCTCTATTTCAGGCCATAAAGGATGTTTCAATCTACGGCAAGGTAATCAGGGAGGCGTGTCTTAAGAAGCTAGGTAGGAAAAAGGACCCAACTACAATTCATGTGGTGGGATAGCTAGCTGACATCATGCTAGAAAAAGTGACTATTCCCAAGTATAATGACCTAGGCAGTCCTATGGTAGTAGTTGTTATAAATGGAATCCAAGTAAAGAATGCTCTGATTGATTTAGGGGCAGCAATAAATGTAATGACCAAAGACATCCTACAACAACTAAATATCGCAAGCATGAGGTCCACTTCTACTGTCCTGCAGCTTGTTGATAGCTCTATTGTTAATCTTGATGGTGTAGTGGAGGATCTTGTGGTATTTATAGACTCCTAGGAGTACCCAGTAGACTTTATGATTCTTTCTCCTAAAGCTACACTAAGCGGGTATCTCATTATTCTTGGAAGACCATGGTTAGCAGTTTTGTAGATGCATACAATGGAAGTCGGTCAGGTGACATGACCATTTCAGATGGGAGGAGCACTAAAAAAATTCTTCTCTATCTGCCTACTCAGCCATCTCATGATGAAGATAATCTCATATGGCCACATGTTGGTGAAGAGGTCGAGGAAGTTAACTCTGTGGCACAACTTATGATGCTAGGTAGAATCTCTTTCATGCAGCTCCAAGATGAGGATGAAGTATTGGCTAACATCCTTCAGAACCATTGTGAAGTGGATGGAGCATCATCTTCTCATTCTGCTACTCCAGTCAAGGCACTTCTACCTGCTCTTCCTACAACCATTATTCCTACAGATGTTCTTCCTACAGATGCTCATCTTGTAGCAACAGTTCTTGTAGGAAGACTTCATGCAACCACTCTTCCTGCAGCAACAGGTATGTCCCATACATTGTTGTCATATGAACTAAAGGTACCAAGTGTTAATGAAGCAGCCATGATAGAGTTAACTACACAATTACAGGTGTTAGAAGGAAAATATTTGAATGTTAATAGTAAATTGAATGAAGAACAACAATTGTTATTGACAAACCTATTAAGGACCCATCAACAGGCATTTGCATGGGATTATCATGATATGAAGGGATTAGATCCTAAACTTTGTACACACAAAATTTACATCAGAGATGATTGTACCCCAGTAAGACAACCATGGAGAAGAATTAACCTTGCACTAAGAGAGATTGTGAAAGGAGAGCTACAGTAATTACTAGATGTGGGATTTATCTACCCCATTTTAGATAGTCAATGGGTGTCTCCATTAGTGATTGTGCCCAAGAAGGGATGGAAATGGCGAGTTTGTGTTGATTATAAGGAACTTAATGTTGTCACCAAGAAGGACCACTTTCCTTTACCCTTCATTGATCAAGTTTTGGACAAACTTGCAGGAAAGAAATACTTTTCTTTTCTAGATGGATTCAGCAGCTACAACCAGATCCAAATTGCAGCATAGGACCAAGAGAAGACTACATTTACCTATCCATGGGGAACCTATTCCTTTTCGGTGCTCCCATTTGGCTTATGCAACACACCTGCAACTTTTCAGAGGGAAATTATTAGCATTTTCTTAGACATTTCTCATGATTGCATGGAAACTTATATGGATGAATTTACCACTTACAGTGTTGATTTTAATCAAGCATTGGAAAATCTCAGAAGGGTCCTACAGAGATGTGAAGACCAAAACTTTTCCTTAAACAGTGAAAAGTGTTTCATGATGTTGCAGGAAGGTGTCGTTCTTGGCCACTACATCTCCCATAAGGGAATTCAAGTAGATCCTGCAAAGATTGAGGTAATCACAAATTTTGCCACACCTGCAAAATAGAAAGATGTCAGGATTTTTTTGGGTCATGCAAGATATTATAGGTGTTTCATCAAGGATTTAAGCAATGTAGCAGCACCATTGTACACTCTTCTCACTAAAGATGCTAAATTTTAGTGGACTGAAGCATGTGACAAATAATTTTCCAACTTGAAGGCGTCTTTGACTCATGCTCCTATACTCAAAGTGCCTAATTGGGATTTTCCTTTCCACATCCATACTGATGCATCATATTATGCCATAGGAGCAATCTTAGGACATAAAGGAGTTGTTGAAAATTCCATTTACTTTATCAGCAAAAATCTACAAGGAGCTTAATTCAATTATATAGTGATGGAAAAAGAAATGTTGGCAGTAATCTATGCACTAAACAAATTCAGACATTACATAATGAGCTACCAAATCTTTGTGCACACTGATCATGCAGCCATTAGATATATCATGAAGAAACCTTTGATCACAGGTAGATTGGCAAGATGGTTATTGTTGATGCAAGAGTTTGATATAACCATTGTAGATAAGCCAGGGAAGGCCAATGTTGTTGCAGATTTTCCTTCAAGGCTAACTACATCAGAAGATAATCAACCCATAGATGACTCTTTCCCTGATGAGAATCTATTCTCCCTCAGTGTACAAACACCCTGGTATGCTAACATAGCCAATTACTTGGTCACAGGTAGAATTCCTTCTCACTTCTCTCCAAGAGAGAAAACAATGCTCATTGAAAAATATTTTCCTTTCTCTTGGATTGTTGGATGTTTGTTTTATACTGGACCTAACCATGTCATGAGGAGGTGTGTGAGAGAAGACAAGACATATGACATTTTTCATGCATGGCACAATGAACCAGGTGGAGGACACTTTGCAGCCAAGAGGACAACAATGAAGGTTTTGAACACAGGATATTACTGGCCAACACTCCACAAGGATGCAGGAAGGTATACCAGAAAATGTGATAGATGTCAAAGAATGGGCAGACCAACTAGGTCTGATGAGATGTTACTGTGTCCTTAGGTAGTAATTACTCCCTTTGACAAGTGGGGATTGGATTTTGTGGGACCCATGGACCCTCCATCAAATGGTAAGTCTTATATATTGGTATGCACTAATTATGTGACAAAATGGGTAGAAGTTAAGGCCATGAAGCATGCAAGGGATAACAAGGTTGCAAAATTTCTTTATGAGGATATTTTCACAAGATATGGAGTCTTAAGAGAAATAGTGATTGATCAAGCAGCATAATTCACATCAACCCTTGTTGCAGTACTAGTTAATGAGTACAAAAAAAGGCACAAGAAGTCTACTCCTTATCGCCCACGGGCTAATGGCCAAATTGAGGTGACCAATAGAGAGATTAAAGCCATTCTAAATAAAATAGTAGTTGTTCATAGAAAGGATTGGGCAAACAGATTATCAGAAGTTGTTTGGGCCTATAGGACAACCTGGAAAACAACTACAGGCTTCACCCCATTTGAGTTGTTGTATGGAAAGACAGCTATGATGCCAGTTGAATTTGAATATAAGACTCTGCGAACTGCAGTATATTTGGGGATGGATATTTTTGAGGCACAAAGAGAAAGAATCATGCAGCTAAATGCTCCGGATGAGATAAGAAGAGCAACCCTGTAATATACATAAGTGGTGCAGAATCAGAGAATCAAGTGGCACAACAAATTTATCAAGGACAAGAAATTCCAACTAGGAGATTGGGCTCGGCTCTATGACTCAAGATACCAGGACAATGCAGGAAAATTGCAGAAAAGGTGGCTACGATCATATGAAGTTGTTGAGGTATTTCTTAATAGAGCTATTCAGCTTACTACCATTGACCCTGTCAGGTTCAAATTACTTATCAATGGTCATCACCTCATATTATATCACAAGCCAGCTTCCAAAGAAGAGTTACTGCAACAATTCACCCAGAATTTAGCACCCGAACTTCTTGCAGCCAAAGGGAATGGACCTAGTGTCCCTCCTTCTGGCTAATTAAGGTACATACTCTCTCATAATAAAGACTTTCACTTACGTAGAAGTCTATTTCTTCACCCATCCGCCCATCCACCCATCCATCACCACCTTTCTCTCTCTTCTATCACTTCATTCCACCTCACCTCACTCCACTTCAATTTCATTAATTGCTCAATTTATTCCCACAAGGTGAGCGATACTTTCTCCATGATCTTTGTAGCAAATCTTCCACACATTCAGGTATGTGCGCATTAATTGCTATCTTTAATAATCTTTTAAGTGCATTTATTTAATCATTGTACGTTAGTATAGAAGTTTACATAAAATGCCATCATTCACTATCAAATCACCACTCCCATCTCGCATGTGTGGACACATATCCAAATTTAGGTTGGAGGGAGGGGAAAGAAAATGATGTAAACATATTTCCCATGTGTCAATTTATGCTATGCTATCTTAGAAAATTTAAAATGAGCTGATTTGAAATCTAAGTGAGAGGACGGCTTGCATGTGTGAAGTGACATTAACTGCAGCCGCCATTTCTTCCCATCATAATTCCCCTTTATCGCTCCTTTTCTTTCCATTATTTCCCCTGTCGTAATCTTGAGTTGCAAGCAAAAAGATGAAACAAAGAAAAGAAAATCTAGTCAATATTGGCACTGGAAATTTAGCAGGTACTGCAAGAAAGTGAGCTTGATTTTCTGATAGGAATTGCAGGAAAGAAGTTGCAGAGCATCTGTTTGATTGCAGATAATGGGAGGTGGGTTAATTCAGAATGAACCCACAGTGCATGATATTTTATTGTAGGATGCACAATGCCTAGCAAAATTTAGAAACTGTGGATGGTCATATTACTTCCTGAAACTGGATGGCTTTGATGAAAGCATTGCCCTTGAATTCACCCAAACATTTTTTGAAGGGAAAGCCATAGTAAAAGGGTTGGAAGTTGTGGCAACTGAGGAAAGAATTGCAGAGGTCACATGATTACTAGGTGATGGTGAAAATTACCCTACCTCCAGAGATGCCAGATCAGCCAAGGCCAAATTTACAGAGTCGAACAACCCCCCATTGAGCATTGATAAATAGGGTGCAAAGAGAATGTCTCTTCCTGAACCATGGAAGTAGATAGCCATTTATGTTATCAAATACATCACCTATGAGGGTCGCCAGTCAAAATTTCATTTCGTACACTTCAAGCTTTTGAATCACATGAGGCACAAAAGGAGGATGAATGTGCCCAATGTGCTATACAATCTTCTCTTAATCATGGCAGCCAAAACCCAAAAAGGTAGGGATAATTTTGTTTCCCACCATTGTCTGATTAAATTGTTGGTTGAAAAGTCTCTACATGATGTATCTACAATAACCTGGGAAGAATTTATAAATATTAATCAAATTAGGCCTAAGTAATTGCAACCTAGGGCTTTACCTCAACCCCATAGGTCTAGTAGGATATTGAGCATAGTTGAATCCCCTCTTGATGCTTTAACCTCTGGTGTTGGCTCTTGTGTGAATCCTCCTACAATAGAAGAAACCATAGAAATCAATTCTTCTGGAACAGAGCACTCAGAGAAAGAAATTTCTTCCTTCGATTCTGATGATGACATTCCACTTGAAACCCTGATGAAAACTAGAGCACAAAAGAGAGAAGTAGAAATGAGAAAAGGAAAGGACAAAACACAGCCTATAGAAAGAAAGGTGCCAAGTTCTAAAAAGAGGAAGCCTGACACTGTTCATCCTGCAACCAAAGGAAAGCATGAGAAACCTCCCATGAAATCAAGACCAACTAGGCCTATGATTGGTATGCCTCCGTAGGAAATCCCTAAGCCTGGTGAGACATCACACAAGGACCCTAAAGCTCCAATGGGGCAGAAGAATGTCAAAGAAGAAGATATATTTGGGAGAGCAGCAAATATAACACTGGCCGATCTTGTTAACATTGCAGAAGAGTTTGAGGAAAATTGGGATTTCCTGCAACATGAGCAAGAAGTCTTGTAGCAACAACTAGAACTATAGCAAGAGTTCGTGCAGCCACAACAAGAACAAGAACAAGAGTCCCTGCAACAAGAGGAGAAAGAAGAAACAGTACCTCCTGCAGCCAAAGATAACTGGATAGTCTGAGACCATGCAGATAGTTCCATATGAGGAGCTGACATCGACAAAAAGACTGGTAGGCATTCATAATCCTCCTGGTATTACTGTACATGCAACAATTTTGAATTTATGGAGAGAAATACAAAGAAGAGAGGAAGAATGGAAAAAGGAAAAATGGAAATTGAAGGAAGAAATTCAAAAGAGGGATGAAGAGATTGAGGATAAAGATGCATAAATTGCCACCTTGAAGCAGAGGGTGGATGATATGGCAGCTTTGGAACCACGGATTTTGGAATGTAGGACCCCTCCAAGGGTCTATGCTCTACTCCTAAAAGAGAAGTATCTCTTTATTAAGCTGTCAAGGATTGCCTCAGGTTTGAATCCTTCTATTGACACCCCTATTGAATTTTTCAATGCTTATAGAATTGACTCCCCTAAAATGAAGAATTTGTTATGTGAGTTTTATTTGCATAATTTTGCTATAACTCAAGACCACATTTGGAACCCACTGTTATATGTTGGGGATGTCCAATTGAGGGAATTCATGTCTTGGGTACAAAATGAGATTAGTTGGGGACAACAACACAGAGTTTATAAGCAATTGGAGTCTGATATCCCTCTGCCCATTAGAGTTGAATCAAGCAACCCAAGGGATATTTACAGAGAATGGCACAAAATGCTTCTCATACCTAGTTATTGCAACATGATTATGCCTTGGATTGAGGTAGTTTACAGTGAATATGAGGTAAAGACAACAACAAAGGAGGAAACTATGAGAAGATGTCTATTACAAAGATGGAATAGTCTATTTGATGAGTTGAAGCAGGCTTAGCCTCATTCTATCCACAATTATGTTGCAGCACTAAAGAGGATTGATGGTATATTCAGATTGGGAGAACTCAGCGACAGTCTTGGCTTCCCCTGACTTTCCAGCCATGCATGCTCATGTGGTCGGTGCCAAACTTCAAATTCTACCAGCTTGACATTGCTACAAAAAGGTAAAGATGGAATTGATTTGACAAAATAGGAGGATTCTAGATATTGGGATCCTGATTCACGCACTGCGGCCACCGATGTTGGACAACTATTAGTTGCAAATTTTAGAGCTTTGACCAAGTAGAAAAACAACCCTTCCCCTACTAGAGGACCAACAAAATGTTAGGTTGGGTGGAGTGATTAGCCTAGTTTTTGGTCCAATTTTGGGTAGAATCTATAGTTTATTTGCTGGTAGATCTCATGGATTTTAATGTTAAATGTCGGTATTTTCATAATGTTTTCCTCAAACCATTGACATTGGAATTAATCCTATCTCTACAAGCTTTAATGACATTTGGCATAATATGTGGATTTTCAATATTGATTTTGCATGTTTTTAATGAATGTTCCTTAAAGTGGTTATAGATGTGTAGTTATTATGTGTACTGACCTTTCCATGCAGATTTAATACACCAAGTTGAGGAAGACACTACCAGCTAGGCATGCACCATAACGTCCAGCAAAGGAATCTCTCCAAGTCAAAGGCAACCGATGACAGAAGATTCTTCATGCAACTGAACGTAATTTCCTTGTAGTGCGCTTTAATGATCGAGCATGCACGGGCATTACTGTTGGGTTGAATCTACATTCGGACCTACATGTCTTACCAGATTCCATGCATGTGTAACCTCCATCACTCCATTTCCTTTGTTTTCCATAAATGGCATCCTCCCAGTCATGGATTTGACTACCTCATTTAGTTGTTAGTGTAAATAATGATTTGATGCTCCTTCTTCAGAAGGCTACACGATTTGATATTGTACTTGCACTCTCCATTTTTTAGTAATACAGATACATTACTCTTTTGTACTCATGATTCATAATGAATAAAATAAAGTTATGAGTTTGAGCATCTAGAGGATACTTATCCAAGGGGGCCCACTTGGTGAGTAATATGTCTTCTTAGTTTAGCATTAGTTTAGTATTACTTGTTGTTTAGTACTTAGTTAAAAATCTGGCATCGATTGTTCCTGTAGCCACTAGAATTCCATTATGTGACTATTCCTACAGCCAAAGCAGACAGAGTAGTGTCTTGTTTGTTGCTCAAATTTTTATTCTTGTTATGCATTTCAGCTTAGCATAGCCATTGATTGATGTTCAACATTCGTTTCATTCCTTTTCAAGCAATTTACTTTCAGTATTGTGTGTTCCTTAGCTATAGAATTAAATGTCTACTTTGAGTTCCTAGTGCACATACTGTGATGACCCATTTCAAGTTCACGTCCCTGGGTTGACAAGTTAAATGCACCTTCATGATGATTGAAATGGCTATTCAGGTTAGATGTCCAATCTCTAAATCATGGTTTTAAAGGCTTATTTATTAAGATCATTGTAGGAGGCCAACATGTAGCTTGCAATATCTTTAACTTCTATCATCCTTGAGTTTTCAAACTTGACCTTTATATTTTGCATCTTTTCTTGCTTGACCTTTTCATCTCCTTCATAGATACTTTCCAACTTTTTCAAAATTTCACCAATAGTTTTAAGACTCATAACTTTCACAAGTTCTAAATTAGAAAGACCACTCAAAAGAGCATCCTTTCTTTGCCATTATTCTCATATGCCTTGATTTCATCATCAGTAATTGGTCCATTTGTAGGAATTGTATATCCTATTTCAATAGATTTCCAAACTCCAAACCCTAGAGAAATAAGGAAACCTTCCATCCTAGTTTTCCAGAATTTAGAATCAAATCCATAAAAAAAAGGAGCCTCCTTCTTGTGTACCATCCTAGATCTACCTCAAGCGGTTAAGCTTTCTTCCAAGGAACCTTGCTTTGATACCAATTTTTGAATGCACAAGACAACTGAGAGGGGGGTGATTATATTAAAACATCAAAACCCTCATTAACATTCAAATAATCATTAGTCCTTAGACCCTTAAAACAACCATTAAATCCTTATCATGCATTAGCAAAATGTAAACATGAGAAATAGTAATGCAAACACATCCAAACACATGAGAACACTAAATTTACATGGAAAACCCAAGAAGGGAAAAACCATGGTGAGGATTAGCTCACTATAAAGTAATTGCAACAATGAATACAATATGCTCAATGTCGGAGGGCTCACTACTCAAAATAAAAGAAGGGCTCATTGTCAATGGCTCACTGCCATATTAGAAAGAAGAAGAAAGAAGATTGTCACAATGAGAAATCCATCTCAAAGCAACATAAAAGTTCGACCACTGCTTCACTAGAACATTCACACTCTCTTTGTAGAATGTAGACACCTTCTGGTCACTTATTCCAATAGTCTTAGGCATTAAAGCTCACACTGCATTTTTCACTTTAGCGCCTCACATCTCAACACTTCACATTACACACTTCACCCATCCATCCTCCATCAAATCATTGCTCATATATACCATCTTCAACCTTGAAAATAATTCACAAGGTCGGTTATGCACCTCAAAGATACAAATTCTAATTAGGTCGACACCAAAACATTCTAGTAATGGAAAGGAATGAAAGCGGACCACAACACACCTTAACTTAGACCCAAATACACACATACATGCCACGCCATGATTTCACAAACACCGAAGAATATCCATAATTAGTGTAAACACCCAAGGTTGGTCAAACCTATATTAACACCATTAAATAAAGTACATGCTTCCTTTTATCCAAAGATGACTCATGGACCACACACAACACTTAAACATCATCTGGAATGTTCCATCAACACCCTAAAATCTAACTCCTTCACATCATCATACACTAAAAGAACATATTCATTCTACACAACCAACTAACCTTCCACACACTATAACACCTAATCCAACCTTGCGTAGCACCAAAACACAAAAAACTTAGACCAAAGATAGATACTAGCAATATAAGCATACTTCTAGATCTACAAGACCAGAAACCAAACCACAGAGAAATGTGGAGCAAAACCAATTCTCCCAGACAACACTGCTTACATAGTTCACACACTGGTGAACACAACTTTCTCTGCACAACGATCCAAAACTTGAAACTCTATATATAACACCTTTGAACAACTCTGATCAACATATCTAAACTGTACAAGTAGATCTGCATCCATGAAGAAATGCAGAGCAAAACACTGAACACCACTCTATTATACTAAACACTCTTCACTGCACCATTTACTCTTTTATTCATTTTTTCTCAAAAACACTTGGCAACCAAGTACCATAAACTCAAACTCAACATTTGGAACACCTTCTCATTATCTCAACCACACAAGAAGTTGAACATCACATCAAAGAAACACTAGAGGTTGACATTAGTGATACTAGTAATAACAACATAATGTAACTAATTAAAGCATCTTCACATAATTCTAACAATCTCCCCATAGACCAATTGACATCAATGCAACGACAAAGATCCATTGACATCAATGACAACACAAACTTCCAACATGTTGCTCAACAATACCAAACCTTTTACATCTACATATGATGCTTGTATTTGACATCATTGTGTTGTCAGGGAGGTGAGGTATGCTAAGTAATCAAATCATTCAAAGGTAAATATTATGAAAAAAAATCTTTAAGGCACCACATGCTATAGGTACTTCAAAACCATAATGTCATTATGAAGCTTTTTCACCACCTAACTTAGTAAATTCTTAAATGCATATATTCTTCTTCTAGAATTATATCAATGATATGCCTAGTTATTTGTGTTATATAAAAAATTGTATCAGGTTCCTCATTGTTCATTTTGCATTTAATATTAATGATCTTATAGCCCTTTGTTACCTCTTACCAAAGTTTTAAAGCACATGTGTGGAACAAATCTTTTGATTGCTCTACAACTTCTTAGTGTGGCAAGTGTCGTTGGTGGGCGTGGGTTTCAAAATGACCGGCGGCAGGAACAACGAAGCCCGTGATGCGGGCGATAGTCAGGCGATTGTCGCTTGGCACGTCGATGATGGGAACAATGATGGAGGATGTAGGGCCTGCCATGTAGGTGGATTCGTCGACTCAACCGCCGCAGAAACGACGAAGGAGGGACATAATCCCTCCAAGGATGACTTGCATAGGCGAACTCACAACCAAGGAAAGACGCCAATTTCAAATACTTAAGGAAAACTACCAGAGGAACTCCGCAAAGGAAAAAGACTTGAAAATTTTAAGGGTGGTGAAACTTGGTTAGCTTAAAATTATAATTTTATGACTCCTTGATGACTTGGGGCTCAAAACAGGGGGCACGCCGATGAGGCGAAGGCAAAAGTGACTTGAAAAAAGCAGAAAAGAGAGGGTCCCCATTCCGAACGAGGCATGTGTGCTATAGGCACAACAATTACTTAGCAAGTCCCCTGCTTATAACTAAGGTTTTAAGGCCACATCAGCATGCTTTTTGTCAAGGTGTCCAACAAGGCCCAAAAAAAAGTGAGACGGATACTTGTGCATCTACATCATGTTTAATTGGGCGCTGATGTGGCATCACATGATTTTTTTCTTTTTAGATCTAAGGAATACATTTCATTTAATTATGGGTAGTCATCATCAATACTAACAACTTTAAAGTCACAACTATTGGTCCAATATTGTTAAAAATATTAGGCATTATATAAACAAATGCTATCACAACTATTGGAACATGCTCAAGTACTGGGTCCTCTACCCTATTCTAGCATTTAAAAATTTAGAAGTTGTGGCAATTGGGTGGTTTTACTCACACTTCATTAAATTAGTTGTTGTTAGAACTATGTGTTGGGAATAGGATGCCATTTAATTGCAATCCTATCAGAGGAGATGAGAAGGAAGTCTAAAATGGAAATCCAAGATGCCTTGTTTGTAAATGGTAGGTCTGAGAAAAAGGAACCTAAGAGGGACAAGGAAGGGAAGGGTAAGTCTGAAGGACGGAGTAAGGTAAAGTGTTGGAACTGTGGGAAACCAAGGCATGTGAAGAAGGATTGTAAGAACAAGAAAAAGAGTTATGATTCTTCTACAGAGGAATCCTCAGATGACAATAATCATGCATTGATCATTTCATGTAAAAATGTTAGTGATGACTCTTTGCTTGATGTTAAAGAGTGATCTTCATGAAGAGGATGGTAGTCATGATGCCATGTGTAGCTCGTACCACAGTTCAATGGGAGTTGTTGGCAGTGACATGGATGCATCATTGGTAAGGTTATCTTCATGTGATTGGGGATATATTTTTTCTTGGTTTAAAATGGTTGCTATTATGTCATGGTTTACTCTTGATACACATTTAGAGTTTGGCATGGTACTTGTTCTCTTGAGACTAGGATATTTATGTGTGTTATGATGCATGTGATCTCCTTGGTGGAGATGGTTAGATCATTTTGTCATGTTTATGTTCCTAATTCATGATTGGAGCTTTGGCATTGATCTTGTATAGTTCTCTTATGTATTGGGTACATTAATCATTTGTTTGATTACTTCATGATAGTGCTATGTTGCATTTGGAGTTTGGCTTGGATTGGTTGGTTACAGGTCCTCATGGATACTTGGAGAAATAAGTGAGGCTTGAGTTCTCTTATGGTAAGAGATATATGTTGGAATGGTTACTTGCAAGAAAATCTTTTTCAATAGTAAAGACTAAGAAGCCTACACCTTGGTTGGACGTGAGTTCAACACACTTGGTGGTTTCACATGCCTCCAAAGAGGCAGTTTGGTTACAGAGACTTGGGAAAAGTATTGATTTTAATTGCAAGTAAGTTAAACTTGAATGTGATAGTCAAAGTGTTATTTGTTTAGCCAAAAATCCTATGTATCATGCTCGTACTAAGCATGTTGATGTTCAGTATCACTTCATGCGAGAAATGGTTAAGAGTGGAAAGATATTAATTGAGAATGTTGACACATCGATTAATGTTACAGATTATCTTACGAAACCATTTCCTACAAATAAGTTCTCTTGGTTTTGAGTATTAATCATTTGCTTGGAGCTTCATGATTATGCAGGTTGCATTTTAAGTTGGCATAGATTGATTAGTTGTTGCAGGAAGGCCATTGGCCTTGAGTCTTGTACCTGATTTATAATAATGATTCCTTGTTTAGAATGATTACAATGTATAATGTCAAGTGGGAGAATGTTGGGAATAGGATGCCATTTAATTGCAATCCTAAACATTATTTCATGTATCTCCTAAAGTATTTGGAAAGTGTTCCCCAACACTAGGATTAGAAAGAAATTAAATTTGAAAGAAATGAACATGTAAATTGACATTTGTAATTAATTCTAAATGATAGGAAAATGTGGGGACGCCCAAGAAGAGCTCCTACAAAATAAGAGCACATGGGGCACCCAAATGAAAGGTGGAACTCACCTTGAGTTAAGTTAACTGTTTGGAAAAAGATAACACTCTAGTAATACATGTAAAGATCCTAGAAGTTAGGAATTTATGTTTACATGCATGGAGTTCAGTTCAGTTCAATTAAGTTCAATTAAGTTTAGTTCAATTCAGATTAGTTCATATTTGTTCAGTTCAGTTATGGTTCAGTTGCATGTAGTTAGTTTCAGTTGAATGCTAGTTGACTTCAATTGACTTGGAATGCATGACTAATGACTTGAGTTGCATGATAGATAACATGTGATACATTCAGTTAAGTGGGGATGATCAATGATGCATCCTGTTTGCATGAATTGATGGAGAGATATGTTTCAGTTAACAAAGATTGACTTGGATCCACCTTGGGTGCTCAAGTTGGCATCTTGGAGTTAACACTTTTGCATGATAAGAAATTTTATAAGGCTGAGTTAAGTGGGCCCATTCTTAGGTGCCAACTTTGAGGAGAAGCTTACAAGATATCTTTGTAATCAACATTGAGTTAGAACTTCTGTTTTGGACGCCCAAATTGATGAAGGACTTGGTTTGACATTGTTTTTAATAGAAAAACTCTACTTGCAAAGAATAGGCGTAAGTTTTGTGAGATAAGCTTTGTGCTTTGTAATTGCTCATTATTGTCTATAAATTGTAATAAGTTGAAGAGAGTTTTATCAGATTTTATTGCAGGTTGTGAAGAAGAATTGTAGAAGGCAAAAGAAGCATCTCAAGCAAGGATTGATAAAGAATTATTGTAATCTTATTCTAAGGTTAAATAATACAAACACTATTGATTATCTTCTCTCTACTTCTACTATTGGTAAAATAAATCTAAACATATAATCATCCACAAAGAATTTGTAACAAAGAACACTTAATTAGATCTACAAGCTCATAGTTTTACAAAGTTTTAAAGCTACATAATTACCTCCATTTTCAACAATATGTTGAATATTTATTATGTTTTATGGTCAGTTAAGGTGGAGATTAGTGATTGAAAAAATACAAAGCATTATTAGATAACAAGATCTAAAAATATTTCATTTCTCTTAGATGTATACATAGGCTTTTTATTTTTATTTATAATAATAAAACATTCATACAACATGCAAATTAAAAAACCATTTAAATTTTATCTAAATTTATGATACACATATTTTTTTGCTTTTATCCACAATTTTAAAGCATTTATGCAACATAGAAATTATAAAACCTCTTTAAAATTGTCTTATAATATCTATCCATACAACAAAAAAAAATTAATTAAAAAATTATTATTATATTACAAATAATTACAGTTTTATACCATAATAAAGAAATTTACCTTCGTTCTTTTATCCCCAAAAAAATCCAAAAAACTACTGCATATTGTATGTTTACTTTCTCTTTTGTTTATTATTATTATCTTAGATTTTGTATTGTACTACTTCATTATTGTTTTTCCTACATTTATCTGTACGTCTGAAGCATCCTTAATACCCCCTTACTATAGCTACATCACTTGTATAGAGCTTTGAAAGATTTTTGCAGTGTGGGTCTCACACATATTCGTGTCCACTCGTTTCGCCAGAATCAATGGGAGCCAGAACAGCATTCTATTGGGTGTGGGATCCTTAGTTTTGTCCACTAGTACTTGACTGTATATTCTGAACAGTATTTTCATTTAATTGGTCATCTTTGGCTATTCACCCAACTTTTAAGTGATTTTCTGTTTGCATTTGGTGATCTGTATAATTCAATCTGTGGGTGCCCTTGTGGCTGTTAGTCCAGTCTTAAAGAACTTTAAGATAAGATCGTACAAGCCCTTGAATATCTTTTGAAATCCGCCGGGTTGGTTGCAATCTCAGTCTTTATGGTTGACATCAGCAAAATGTCTACGTGTCAGGACAGAAAGGCTTCTATAGAAATCAAGTGCTTTTCCCTCAATAATGTGTCAATTGTCCAAAGTGTATCTGAACCATTCATCTAAGGACCCAATGAAACTGTAGTCTTTCCAAGGCAGCTGTCCCTTTGTGGGTAGAATTTTCTACCATGGGCCCAGAGAGTTTGAATATCTGTCCAGGGAAACTTAATTAAAAGTATTCTGTATGTTTTTGCATAGATTGTCAATATGGGTTTTCATCAAGATATGATCTTTTATGGGTCCACCGAGTTGTGTACGTAAGCCTTGATTGGATGGAAGATGGGGATTTGCAATTCTTTTTGAAGGTTTGGATGTAAGACAGAGATTTGCAATATCTTTTGATGGCTATCGGATAAATTTCTGCAGATGCAGATTCCTAATTCACATGATGATTGGCTCAAGTGATCACTTTACAACCTTTACCTGTATATTTTCAGGTGGCACTAAGAAATATATATATTTTTTACATACTTAACATGTAAACGTTTGACATGATAAAGTGATCGTTTAAACTGCATGCAAGTCGATGGAGTTTACACATAAATGAGCATAATTCTAAATATACAAGGGAGGTAGGTAGAATCTTCCAGAAATGAAATTTGACAAAGTTGCCTTTTTTATTCTTTATCTATTTGGAAGATGAGTTAGATACAACTACTTTACGACAAAATTCAAAGAAAATGCTGCCCAATGCAATCAAACTGGGCCCTACCTCTCTCCCAGAATATTGTAATTTGTTTGTTTGCAAACCGAATTTTCTTTGAGCTTTGTTTAAACCCTTGTAACTTTCTTTGAGCATGGTGGATATTCTACAATTCTTATCATCACTCAAAGAAACTTGGCTCTCAATGCAACTGTTACTAAAGTACACCATATATATTTCATAGAATATTTTCCATTGTAGGATAAAATAAAAGCAATTCACAGAGGGTAGCAATCAACTAAACGAGAAAAGCATTGGTGCATTTTGAACATACAGGAGTCTTGACCATTTTATTATTTATTTGCAAACTTTGCTTTTTATGTAAGCAAGTACATTATTGTTCTGTAAAATGTCTTAAATAGGTCTAACACCTATTATGGAATGCTTTAAATTCACATCCAGGGTGATTCATCAGTGCTGAGTAATCCAGAACTGCATGTATGACAAGAACTGACATTTCCACATATACAAGAATATACATGATGACATCGCACCTCCTAAGTTCACAGCATATCTGCTCATAGTACTATTATAAATGATACAAACTAGTTGACAAATCACCGGGCTAATAATTTACAAATATTGGTTCTATGATGGGAATCAGGCAGATTAAACATTAGAACTTCATATTCTTCCATTAGCAGCACTGCTGAGATCTCTGGCATAATTCCCTTCTGAGAAAAGTTTGGTATTTCAAACATTTAATTGCGAACACTTCAATAAATTGTATTGCTGAAACCTCTGTCTCGCATAATCTATATAATCAAAATCAATGTCATTCACATGATCCTGCAGAAAAAAAAAAAAACAGTTGAAAGACTATCAGTACCCACTTAAAAACAGAAAATTAAATGCAAAAAATTGATGTCTAGTTTTTCCACATGCAACATAACATTTGTAATAGACTTAACAAATTATTTCTAATCTGACAACTTCTAGACATAAAAATTCCTGATATGGAAATATATTTTCAAACTTATTTACAAAATTCATATAACTAGTATAGATAAAAATAAAAACAAAAATCCCAGACATGGAAAAACAGGGATAACAACAAAAAAGAAATTGCTTCTCCCATGCAAAAATTGATTTCAAGATTATTTAGTACATCAAATATATTCAATTTGACTAGCCAAATGCGTGAAATCTATTAGCAGAGATATACCAAATGCCCCATTATGTGCTCTCTAGCATTGAAACAGTAAGTGAAAAACATACCGAAATTATGCCCCAAAGGCCCCAAATAATATGACTTGCAAGAACATACATCTCAGTATCTTCCAGAAGCTGTTCAACTTCTGAGTCATTCACTTCTTCACCTAAGTGGCATTCAAACAAATAGTTAGCAACTTTGTAATAATGAAAGCTGGTGTATCCTTCCTTACTGGTGAGGCATAATACAGGTGCATGTGCTCACCATAATTTAGAGCTAAGCCAATTGTGTTCATGTGAGAATGGGATTTGACATTAACATTATTTAATTGGGAACCAATGCTGAATAACGTTCATAATTATATAAACTAGCCTCATATGAACAGAAGTGCTCAACTGGCTGGCAACATAACGGAGTCATTTTCATGTTTCATCCATAAGTTGTTCTGAAATTCTGATAAGTAAAACTTGATTCACATTCTTGGAACAAAACTTTAATGCAACTAGAGAACATACATACCCCACATATGACAGAAATAATAATACTACTATCAAAACATGCCACTATAAAAGAAAAAAAGGGGCCAATGCCTCACCAGATGAACTTAAATATGCCCTCACAAATCTTTGACGCTCTTCAAAACCTGTTGAAATTTAAAATGAGACCTCATTTAAACCAATAGCCAATTCAATATTTGTCATTGGAATATGTTTAAAATAAATTTAATGTTTGAGAAAATACCTGGGTACTTGCTATAGTCCAGTAAATGAGGAGTGTCAGTATGGTAATTTGCAGCCATCTCACAGAAATGGTTAGCTAGGTCAAATGCCATTGGATTATAACTTGAATATTCATAATCCTGCATTGATTTTAACACATAATATAAGAACCTTCAAAACACCAGTAAAATGTGGGAGCAGCTTTAACCATCTTAGCTACTAGCTGCATGCCTGAAAAGAAAAACACTATGCAATCATTGTTTAACACTGTATCCTCTCAAATATCATGTGACTAAATCACTTATAATTCACCTGCTGTCCTACTCTTAATTGTAAAAATGCTGCAGCTTTCTCTCTGACGAGAGCGAGTTAAGTATTGGTTCCATCTCCAATTCACAGATGTTAGGGACCACTGCACAACATTCAGACTATAAGGGAAACTAAATCTACAGATCATTCACAACACACCCACCTACATGTATATAAATTATCTTATAATCTCAGCCCTGACTGAATGTCTGAAAGTCAAATCATGACTAGCATTGTTAAAGACATTCTATCCTCTTAAATTACATATGAGCGTACAACTAATAGTTCAGTTTTGCCCTGTTCTCAATTGAAATAGTCTGTCACTTTCTGGAACATCAGTCAATAAACGTTCCATCTGAAACCATTGCATAGCATTTAGACCATATGAAATATGTAATCTACAAATTATTACAGATCACCTGTATACGTGTAAAGAATCACATAGATAGACAATACATCTTATCTAAGAAATGACAGTACCACACCGCCTCCCCCATCATGCTTTTAACATACACTGTGGAAGCTAACTAAGAAGGTAAAATCTATTATGCATTTTTCAAGTATAGAATACTCACAATTATAGTCACGGATTTGTCTTCTTGATCAATCATTATATTTCCATACTGTAAGTCATTGTGGCAAAATCCAATTTGCTGATCCTCCCTTGATATGAACTTCTCCAGATTATTTATCTCCTCTTCCATGCAATCAAGTTGGAATTCAACCGCCTCACTTTTTGGGCACAAATCTATTGCTGTCCTAAGCCAGTTCCTGATTTGAAAAAATATTAAAAAATAATTTGACACCATTGATGTCCACATCCCAAAACTACAGAAAGAAAAATTCACACAAAACAATTTGATCACAACATAGCAACAAACCTGAGGCGCTTCCAGAGCACTGGTTCCCGAGAGCCTGGTACATCAAGTTGATGAAATTCCCTCAACTTTGATGCAATTCGAGCTGATATTTCAGGGTTTCTTAGATCAGGTGCTGACAGTGTCTAAATGGCAATACAAAATAAAAGGTCAGATTGCAGAAATTTTGATTATAAGAATTGCAATTTGACAAGCTTAAGTACTCATCAGACAAACAGGGTCAAGAGGGAAAACAACAACAGTGTTGAACAAATTTATGCCTTATTTTTCAGATATTTGGTTGAAGGAAGCTACAACATCACGAAAAGGGTCAACTTAATGAGATTTTGGAGAAGGCAGCTTAAGCTTCGTGAGAAAACTTCTGATAAAAATAGTTTACTGTTTAATTGAAAAATGTAGATCCAAAAACTGGTGACAACCCATAGCAGCAACGCGGAAGAATATATAATGTGCTTTGAAGGTCAATACAAATACACTGATCCCATTCATCATTTGCCCACGTTAACTATACGCCATTTATTCCAACATGAGTCACAAACTAGATATGGGGAATTGGTTTATGCCTTATTTTACAAGCGAATTAAAGATCCAACAAGCCCTGTCAGAACTGCAAATGGTAGCCAAACATAAATTATAAGTATTGTCAAGATTAGATAAAACAAGAGCGACCCGAGATTAGAAATAGAAGTTTCAAAATTGAAATGGTAATGTGTAGTAGAACTCGCAGACCAAAGTAAAACACTTCGGTGAGATGGCTTTTGTGGTTGCCGAGGCATTAATTGATTGCAAACCATCTCTGCTCTTGAGCAAGCAATTGCTCACCAGGTCAATTAGGCTGGATGGTAAAAGTCATGCCCTAGATATTAGCCTAAAGTGGGAGTGTTGTAAGATGTAGTTTTAATATTTGGACATGCTAATCTTTATTCATGTAAGTGGATATGCAAGAAGGCTCAATTTGCATATAAGCTTGGTCATGTGGTCAGATCTTACAGGGTACAAAATATAAGTTTTATAAGGTAGAGAGAAATGCCCCACTCGGAAGGTGTGGACAATCCTATCTATCCAAAGATGAATTCACAGTTCCAGTCAAGAATTCACTCCAGATGGTATTAAACAGCTCTCATATTCTGTAAATAAAGTTACAAACCAACCTACAGATTACCTGCAGGTCTCTTCGTTTGATCTGCTGATGTGATTCATGTGTGGTTCACAAAAATCCAAAATTAACTAATCGTCATGGAATTATACAAAAGAGAGAATAGCTACATATTACAACTACATCAGCAAGAAATGTGCAAGGGATGTGTTCTCTCTCACAAATGACTCGGAAGCAAATTACGGGCAGTTATCTCTGGAATTGCAACTGAAATTACCAGGAAGGCGAAAAGAAAAAACGCCTAAGGTTCGAGAAAGAACCCTCGACCAAGGTCAAAAAATAGAACACTATCTAGAAGATCAATTGAGCATACAAGATATACACAGGTGGCTGAAATTGCGGATACGAGTAGTAATCCACATATCTTAATTACTTTAAAGCAACCCACCACTTTCTCGAATATATCGAATCAGATATTCACCATAAACCACACCTACAAGCGTAACTAAACAAAACGTATGGGTGAAGCAAAATACCGAATCAGATATTCACCGAAAATCACAGCTACAAGCATAATCAAACAAAACGTATGGGTGAAGCAAGAAAAATCATACCGCCCACATACTGCTGCATGTCATTGAAGGAGAGAAAGAAAGATCTAATTAACCCAGATTAAACCAGAGCATGGGAATTCACACTCAAAATTCAACAGAAGTTCTCAAATCAGAAACATTTAATGCATTATTACCCTTGCATGCAGAAATTCCTCAATTCTTCCACTAGGAAAACGACCCAGAAGCCTGGGGCCTTGTCCAAGCCTGGACATGCACTCAAAAGTCCTAATCTCATCCTCCCTGTTAAAAAACAAATCCACTCCCTCCCCATAAATTCTCACAAGCGCCTTCCTGGGCTTCTTCCCCTTACTGGTCTTCCAAATGCACTCAAACACCTCATTGGTCATGGCCCCCTTAAGGGGATTAATTTCCAACTGCTTTGCATCCACAACATCCCCCCAGTTCAAGGCCAATGCATGCAAAAGGCTCTCAGCTTCTCTAGGCAGAGTCCACTCAACATACTCCATAAGATTCATGCATTCAACAGAGGCCATGTAATCTTCCAGCAATCCTATTCAATACCCAATTGCTTCACCTGAAGAAAAAAGAGATCTTTACCCTCAAGATTTAAAATGCAAAAAAGAACCAGAAAAATAAATCAATCTGCAGAAATTCTGTGGTGGATTTCTTGAGAACAGGTAGAAGGATTTATAGGGAAAAAATGGGTCGGTTCTGTATTATTAAAAAACCAAATAGGATAGTCAATTGACTTGTTTACAGGATTTTAAACGCCCAAAATATGCGGAATGCGGGCTGGATATTTTCTAGATTGTGTTCATACGGTGAAGCGTGGAGATCTATCCAAGATTCGGTAATCGTTTAAACTAATACTGCTCACATTAAAAAGTCTAGTTAAGGGGTGATCTGGAATTAAAGAGGGAACATCTTGAATCGGACGGTGGAAGGAACACTTCGGATTCCTTCGGCAGTTGACCGGTAATAATGTTATACGCGTTATGATGTGGGTTGCGAGGCATTCAACATGTCGGCGAATATTAATTTAAATATTATTTTTTGGGTCTCATTTACCTTATGATAAAGATTGAAAATAAGGGGAAGATAAGGTCCTTTATTTTAGTGCATGGCATTAGGCATTAGGGACCACCCTATAATTTTAGGGGGTAAAGTAGAGTTTTTCATTTTACACGTTGATGATGTGCCCTACTTAGAGTTATTATCCTAACCCTCCGGGATCTTTTAATGGGCCTCCACCTTGGTGTAAGAACATTTCACCATCACTATCTTTCGTACCTAACAATAATCCAAATTGTATGGTATAAAATTGCACACTCTATATTCTTAATGTCATTGTTTTTTTTTCAATATTGAATTTGATTGATGTATTTTTAAAGTATTTGTATTTTTAGATTTGGTTATTTATTCTAATTGTTTCCATGAGACATCATCCAATCAAATGAATGAAAGTTGAGCAACTTTTATGATTATGTCTTGTAAATAAAATTACATTTGTCTTTTAATCTTTTAGTTTTATTTTGAAGTTTTATGCATTCTTAAATCAACTTTTTAAGATAATGATTCTATTCATTAGCTTATGTACTAAAGATCTTAAGTTGCATGTCTATAATGGTTATATAAGTATGTCATCCTAAGTCATTTTAATTATCAATATATCACCAACTTATAACACAAAAGTCTTTGTATTTAGTCAAATCAATCACAATTTAGTCTTAATTGCATTAATATTTGTATTATATCTTTGGTGTGTTTCCAATCTTATTACATTGATCATGAGGCTTGACTACTATCAAAAAATTCAATAGGTTTATAATAGGAAGGTGCATTTCAACACCTTTTGTTTCTCAAAACTAGGAATAGGCATAGGAAAATAGGGTCTATAGATCTTGAAGGAAAAAAAACAAAAGTGGATAGAAATGTAGAAGAGAAAAGTGTCCAAGGACCCAACCACAAGTATGTGGGCTAGTATTGGTGATCAAAAAATTCAAAATATTTATTCCCCAGGTTCATGATCATCAATCCAATATCAATTTATCGCTTCCAATTCTCTAATACAATGTCTTACCAATTCAAAGTGGTCAATGTTAACATCACGTGATGAACCAAGTAAGTCATGTTTCCATCTTAGAAATTCAATTGTTTCTATTTTTATAATGCATATAACTTTGTTTACGTTAAGACTTCAATCTTAGCTCCTTAAATAATCTAAGGTTTTATCCTTAGATTGTTTATTGGTATAAAATGCACTATGCCATGTAAGATCTAGCTATAGATAGCTATGGAGGTAGACACCCAAGGTCTAGGAGCTTCAATAAAAGTATAAGAGAGACTAGACATTAGAGACTAATTCTATTCTATCAAAATATGCAAATACACGATATTTGTGTATGAATATGATTATATGATTGAGTATGATGGATTAAGATTACAATAAGAACCCCTTAGATATATAGACCAAGGTGATACATAGGACAACATAAGATTATTCCATGTGTCTTAATATTATGACTTGAGACATAAAGTGACAACATGCCCTAAGTAAAATTAAGTAAACTAGTGTGAATAAGACCTACAAGAAAATTGATTAGGTTAAGTATTATGTTCACACCAACACCTCCCCCTAATTGAAACTTAGGGGAAATGAGAAAATACGTAAAGATGCAAAGATGGGTCTTAGTGATGAGGCCATGTTAAATACCATGTACAAATGAATTTCTCACAAACAAACAAAGGGAAAAAAATTGCACGAAAAAACTCCTCTCCAAAAGAGAGCAAACATAATGAGCTCTTCAAAAGTATGAAAATGATAAAACCCCATGTGATCTAAAAAATTCCCCCTCATAAGAAAGAAGAAGAGAGACCATGTACCCCCCTCAAATTAGAATCTCCTATATAGTGATGATAGATGTTCAACAATGAATGCTAAAATATGATCCAAAACTATTGAAAAACATTCCTCCACTTAGGAAGAAACAAAACCAAGAATGTATGAAGGATGTTTTCTCATTCCTAAAAATAATATGAGGGAAGAAAGATAGATATGTGAAGTCTTTGAACTATAGTCAAATGTCACCATGTCAATGCAAAAAGGTGTCAAAATCAACTTAAGTGTTCTAGGCCATACCAATGAAGGTGGCAATCAAAAACATTGTGGAAATGTATGTAGAACATAATATAAAGACAAAGATGTCGAGCCTCCAAATTTTTCTCAGGGGTCTCCATATCAATGCCAAACTATGACAAATAATGATGTAGAGAAGGAAAAAGAGAGATTGAAGGTGCCCTCACAACATCTAAAGAAGATGGTGCAAATTCATAAGAGCAAACATCAAAGAGGAGATTAATATCATCAATAGTCTCATCCAAGCCTATAAGATCATATTCATAAACAAACTTGCAATGTCTATTGAGTGCTCATCCCAAGTAGTCATATTTGGAAGATGATGAATTTCATGTTGCAATGAATCATTAGAAGCCATGGATGTAGCAATACTATTCTCATAAAAAAAAAAATAGTAAATGGAGATTCAATATCTTAATACATGTCATTTGACTACATTGCTCATCCTTGGATGATATGTTCATACAAGATGTCTGAGTGTGAACATCAAATGTATCTATTGATGCTAGAATATAAGAGTCTTCAACCTCAAGATTTTGACTCATAGATAAAGAAGATGAACCCTCTAAATCTAGATTAGGAGTCATAAAAGATAAAAATGAAAGTCTTTATAGGAGGAAAAGGAGCATTTGCAGAAGTCTTTTATGTCATCATGGTGTTTAGGATCTTCCCACTCACGAAGAAATATAGTTGTGTTTATGATTATATCGTAAAAAAAAATCAAGTAAAATAAGACATTATATTTATCATGATCCTTTGGGAATGGAGATTCATTAGAGTCTCCATGTATGTCTCCCAAAGTGTGGTCCAAAGGTCACAAGGGCACTCAATGTGAGTGGTAGTCATCAAATGTCAATATCAACATTACTTGACCAACTACTCCTAGAATTTTTTCAATCCTAAAACCCCACACAAGTTTCCTATAGTATGACATATATTCAAGAACTAGTCCATAGAGATAGGGCATAAAATTAAGCCACCTAAAATTTGTTAGGATTCCATCTCTTTGAACTTATAATGAAGGATACCTTCTAATAACGATGATAAACTCCTCAATTTTAGTCACACAATAGACCAACAAGAGACTCAATCCAACAAAAAATATAAGACTACCCCCAAATTCATTCAATCAAGGATCCCTCTAGAAAGATATGATCTTCATACTTTATAATTAGTGCAATCATAACTTCCACTTGCCAAATTAGTGAAGTGATCTTGAACTTAGGGCATTACAAATGCCAAATTTTTCCATGAAAATAAAAGTATAATTCTTTGATAAAATGAGATCAATTTGATCACACCTCTATATAATAAACAAAAAAGTATGCACTTTCAGTAAAAATGCACCAAAAGATGTTACTAGATGAGCCCAAATGGAGCCCTAAAAGTTTCCAAAATAAGGATTTCTTGCAACACCTATGATATTCTATCATTTTTGAAAAAACCAAGCACCATAATAAAAAACCATCTACACCACAATGAAGCTCTCAAAATTCTACCCCAAATAAAAAAATTACTCATAAAAAGGAGCTAATATGACTAAGAATGGAGCTTACAAAGTTTAAGTACCTAAACCAAATTGCAAATGGAAAGGGGGTTAGGATGGGAGGAAGAATTTAATGATGTTAGGTTGAAATCATTATGACTTCAACACACCCAACTGGTGGAGTATGCTTAATTAACCAAAATATTCTCTTGGTCTCAAAATTATCAACTGGATGTCATAAAACCACATGTAAATGGTAAAACTACACTTTTTGTATATAAAATATTAGAATTTTGGGTATTTGGGTGTTTTCATTACTAGGTAGATATGGGTTGCACTGTTAAGGTTGGGTGGTGCCTCTTGGAGTCGTCGCCTTTATAGCAACTATTGGTGGTTATGGTTATTAGAGGTGATGTCATTGATGGTGATACTCTATCAATAGGCTACCACATGGCTTTGGAAGAGGGTTTTGTACCTAGAAAATTGTACAACGTACTAACAACTACCTTCTATATATTTTTATAAATATTCTAAAAAAATTAAAATAAAAAATAGATATTATACCTATACAATATAGATCTACCTATGCTAGGATGATGTTAGCAAGGATTCTACATAATGTTCTACTTATGTTCCTGGAATATTCCCTATGATCCATACAATGGGCAGGAGAGAAATTTGTTTCAAGCTCTAAATCAAGTGTTTCAAATATAATGAATTGATAGTCAATCCATAGGTTTTTAATCCTTTCTGGATGCAATTGCAATGTTAGATTTGACCCAAAATGCTCTAAAAATACAACTAGCTTCAAGATTTGCAACCACCAATTCCCAACTTCAAAACCTTATAGATCTTGTCTCCAATATCCAATTCAAAAAAATAAAAAGATAAGATAATTTTATTAGACATTTTGAATTCAATGGTGAATTCAAATTTTCTCCAACATGCTCCAATATGAACCTATATTACAAATCCACAAAGAGGAACACCCAAAATTTGGTATTTCTATCAAGATTTTCTAACTTTCTAGGTCATCATATAATGCAAGAGAAGAGCACACTCAAATTTTCAAGAGAATCAAGATTTGTAACCTAGATCTCTCAAAAAGACTAACAAGAAGCAAACAAGCTCTAATACCATTTAAGATTTGGTATAAAATGTTTTATACCATGCAAGATTTGGTTGTGGAGGTATCCAACCAAGATCTAGGAGCTTCAATGAAAGCATAAGAAAGACAAAAGATGAGAGAATAATTATGTTTGTTAAGTATGTACACCAAATTGGGGGGGGGGGATTTTTGCCAAATCACTCATTTTGGCTATAACATGTTCACGTTATTCAAGATTTGAACTAAACTGATTACATTATGGCTTGAAATATATTGAGCCATAACACAATAATGCTTTTTAAACCACAAAATGTAATAATGTTTTATGGTTTATAAAATGAAATTACATTTTTCTATCATAAAAAGGAAAAAAAATCAACTACCTATTCATAGTCATGACTAGGAGAGGAGTATTGATGGTTTTATGAGAAAAATGTAATCATGTTCTATTTTCACAATGCCTTGTCAAAGAAGAGGCAATTAAGGAAGATTTATGCATTTTTTTATCAAATCATGTTTCTATTTTCATAAGTTTGACTATTTTGGAATATATCTTTATATGTTATTTTTTTATACTTGCTCTTATTAATCCTAACCCTAAACCTAATATAGTTGAAGAAATGTCTAAAGAGATCCCCACATCACCCCAATATCCTTCTACCCTTTTGACAAACCCTAGAGAAATTCAAGAGAAATTATTAGGGCATTTGTGTCATGCCTAAAATTTACACACTTGGGCAAAAATGCAATCAACATTTTTTTGATAAATTGTTGCAAAAGAAGCTACCACATACACATGTAGTGCCATCACCGACACATTTCCTGGGAGCAAGAAAGAGGGAGAAGAAAGAGTGGGTGGGTGTAATCATTCATGCACTCCCTCTGATGGTGGATAGCCTAATTGAGGATAGGTGGCTTTAGTTAAGTCACCTCAAGGGAAGACCACTCTAGGGTCATTTTCTCCAAGTTCTCTATCTGGAAGATAGGTTGTTGTGGCATTGAGGCACAACCGAGCATCTAAATTGCTAACCTCAAATAAATTAAGTCAAATTAGTTATATTATTCATTTAATCAATGAAGTTAACAATTAGGATTTGACATTTTGAAAATGTCATCTAAGATTTCTAGAATTTTATTTGACTCATGTAGTGCATAAACATTTTCTAGTCTCTAACTTTTAATTAAAACAAAACACATTCACATTTTTTAAATTACATCCTTTTAGGTGAATAAAATAAAATATTATTTTAAATGTTAGATTCCAATAAAATAACCATTTAATTTTGAATTTCCTACCTTATAAATGTATTAAAATAACATATGAAAAGTTAAACTTCTATCTAAAATTTAAGTTACATTATCCTTATTATTTTAAAATTTCTAACCTTTAAATAAAATATATATATATTAATGCGTAATTTTTAAATCTTCTACCTATAATTAAATTGAACCATCATATCCATTTTAAGTCACTTTTTTTTTATTATTGGAAAAAGCATTCAATAATAGTAAAAATAATATTGTACAAAAGGCTCTTCCAAGATGAGAATCATGAAAGGAGCCACAGAGTAGTCTACAACAACTAGAATTAACACTAAAAAACTACAAGAGACAAACCAGTTGTAGCTAACATCTTACAGAATGATCAATTTTCTCTAAATCACTTGATTTAGACAAAATAAAATCTCATTAGAATCTTAATTCACCATAAAAATATTAACTTTATTAAATAAATTTTCTAACTCTTAATTAACAAAATAATGTTAAGTTTAAATTCAACCATTAATTTGATGAATAACTAGATAATAAATATAATTTTTAATACTTTAACATTTATAGTAAAATGTTTATAAGCCTATATATATTTATTTTATTATTTATTTTAGTGTTAAGATACACTTGAGAATATTTGAAAAGGCAAATGTAAATGACAATGAATTTGCATACATTGCCATACCCCAAAAACCCTAACTCTAGGCATTTCCCCTTATCTCCAATGTCATTCTTTTTTTCTCTCCAAACACACTTGCCACAAAAAAAATCCCCAATCAACCCCTTTCTAAAGCGCTTACACAATTTCTTAGCAACACAAGGTAAGAAGGATGACTAGGTGGCAACAAATCCCTCAAACCATTTTCTCTCTCTTTTTTGAAATTCTCTCGATTGAAAATTTAGTTTTCCCTTTCTTTACGTCATTGATTTGCTATTTTGCTATGTTGTAGGAAAAAGGAATAGCCATGGTGATGCCCAACAACGGCTGGCAAAAAAAAAAATCATTTATCACTTTTTTTTTAATATATATATATATATATAACAAAATATATATATTGTGTTATATTTATATTTATATACGTTTTTTGGAACAAAAGGTATAAAAGAAAATTTTTTAGAATAAAATTAATATATGTATGCTATTATCATATGATCATTATATTTTTACAATACAAATTACAAAATGTTGATTTGAATAACAAGGATATATATTTACCTATTAGTCGATTTCTTCCTAGAAAGTAAAATACAAAGGATTATGTAGAATAAAGACTTAGAGCATTAGGAACAAAGTGGAATAACTATGCAAGGCGCGAACACATAAAACCTAATTGATGTTGCTAAGCAAAATTGATGACACAAGAAGAGCATATATTTCCATTTGGAAACAAAAAGTTCTTCACACCTAGAAACCCTAGCTAGCTTCTCTTCTTGAAGTTGATATGTGCCTCAAAACAGCGACCAAGCAGGTTGGGGGCAATAACCTTGATATCATGAAGGAAAAGGAATGCATTCAGGAGGAGAAAAAAATGATACCATAAGGAAGCGTGAATACAGAAGCACGAATGGATAAAGGAAACACTTTTGAGGATATAAGAATGGACAAAGAAATTGATGAATCACTGCCAGAAGATAAGATGCCAAATAAGTAAAACTTTAGAAAAATAAATCTTCTTTTTGACATTACTAAAGTTATTGTTGAATGTCAAAATATAACTATTATCTTGTTTTTTATTAAAGGCATCATTATTGAAGCAGAATTTTACAAATGGGCCCATTTAAACTGGGAAAATTGGGGTTGAGAGATAGAATCCCTAAGAGGCCTTGGAAAAGGGTATATTTCTTGCATGTTTAAATCATCAGATCATGCTTAGGTCATTTTACAATATGGTACATGGGTTATTTGTGGAAAATTTTGCTACTTGCAAGCATGGAGTTTTAACTTTCACCCTAAAGGGCCTTCTCACTTGCATTATCCTATGTGGGTGGAGTTTCCTTTCCTTAAATTAGCATTTAGACCCTTCATAAAAGATATTGTAGCTCAACTAGGAAAAGCTATTTGGTGTAAGCATAATTCTGATAAATTTTCAAGTTTAAGGGTCCATCCAAGAGCCTGCATGGAGTTGACCTAAATAATCCATTACCTAAAAATATTAAACTTATTGGTCTAGGTTTTGAATTAGACCAGCCTATAGGGTATCTAAATAAACCAAATACTTGTTTCTATTATCAAAAGGAAGGCCATTTGATTCGTGAATGTCCTATCAAAAGGAGAAAACTAGTTCAGCCACCTCAGACCTCTCCTAGCAATCAGTCCCTTCCTAATTCCACACTTTTTATTAATAATATACCCCCTTCCTCTCCCAATCCTTATATTTCTTCTGATGTTTTTGGTGAATCTCCTCCTTCTTATGAAGACATAGTTATGTCTGATGGATGGATATTGGTAAGAAAGAGAAAAGAACCACCGATCCTTTCCCCTACTCCCATTTCTCGCTCGTCACCCCGTTAAATCACTTCCCCATCTTCTCCTTCTTCTCCTAATCCAGCTTCTCACAAATATTCTTCTCCCTCCCGTCATTCCTATCCCCTTTGTCACTCCTCTCCCCAACCACATTCTAGTGATTCCCCCCATTCTCGTCATAGATCTAGATCTCCTTCTACCTCCAAATATCATCAATGCAAGGAATAAGAGCTTACTCTTGATAATAGTTTCAGCGTATTGGCTCAAGGTGATGATTCTTCCAATGTTCATCATGAATTTTAAACTTCTTTCATGGAATGTCAAAGGGATCTCTCTCCCTCATTATAAATATAAATTTAAGGAGTTAGTTACAAAATGGAATCCTAATGTTTTATTTCTTCAAGAAGGCAAGCTCAGTAGCACTAGACTTGAGGCTTCCTTATTTAATGTTTAAAAAGATGCCTCTTTTTTGCATACATTCCATTTGGATGGCAAAGGCAGTGTAATCAAGATTTCATCATGGGTCTCAAAGTTTGTCATTGATAAGGGTGAAGACCCCTCCCATAGTTGTGTTTGGTTTCTTACCATCATCGATGGTCACCTCATTGGATTTTGTTCTATATATGCTTCCAACATCTCTAAAGATTGTAACCAACTTTGGGAGTGGATGGCCAATAATTTTCCCAATGCAGATCGGATATTAGGCAGTGATTTTAACATGGTAGAACATCCTTGAGACCATAGCTGGAATAAATTGATAAATCTCAGCAAAGATGAATTTGACATTTGGTTGTTTTGTCATAATTCCTTAGGATTGGTTGACCCTATTCATGATAAAATTGCTAGCCATTCTAAAAATTGCTATATCTCGTCCAACTATAGAACGGGACTAGGAGATAGAAAATTAAGTAGGTTGGATAGATTTTATGTTTCTCCCAAACTTTCTTTGATCCATGATTCATTGGGGTTATATCTTCAGGTGGATCATTTTTCTACCCTTTCGAATCATTATCCCATTGTTTGCAATATTTGTCTAGCCCAAAATTCAATTATTGACAATTCCCTCCTATTTACTTGCTTAATGTTTCTCATTTAGAAAATCTCATTTGCTTAGCTGCTCTAGAGGGTGTTTGGAACTCTCTACCTAAGCCTAGTGAAGGAGATTCTTGGATTGATTAGTGTTGTGCTGCCATTACTCAATGCACTAATTTCCTTCGCTCTTTTGGCAAATAAATGGCTTGGCAATGAAAAAATAAGGAAAAATCTCTCCAAGCGATACTTGCTCATGCTAGAAAAATTCTCAATGTTGATCCTACCAATATTAATCTACAAACTTCCATCGCTACTAATGCAGATCACGTTACAAAGGTTAGGGGGTGAAAGTTAGATCTAGGTTACATTGGATAAAAGAAGGTAATAGAGGCACCAAATATTTTTTTAATTAGCTCAATTACAAACACAAAAAAATTAGTGCTATAAGGGGTGAATATTATATTCTTCATTATGATCGTGTTGAAATATGTAATTTATTTAAATAGTTTTATGAAGCTCTTTTCAAAGATGATCAATGAAAGGATATTCAAAATGCCCTTGAGGATATGGTAAGAGGTTATAATCCTAACTGAATAGATGAGCTTATTATAGCTGATATCTTTATAGAAAGATTTCTCTAGAAGAGTTGGAAAATACTCTTTTTTCTATGGCCCATTATAAAATTCCAGCATTGATGGACTCCCTATGGAATTTTATCAGGCTATGTGGTAGTACATTAAGGAATATTTTTACTACTTATATCTAGAGGCATTTGAGAAAGAATCTTTAGGTCCAACAATTAATGTTGGCATAATCAAGCTTATTACCAAAGGAAAAAAGGAGGATACTCTCTTTGGTTGGTGTCCCATCATGCTCCTTAACACATCCTATAAAATCATAGCAAAATACCTTGCTATTTGAGTTAAATCTATGGTGCAAGGAATTGTTTGAGCTAAACAAATAGGTTTTAGTACCAGTAGATATATTCTTGACAATTTGATTTTGGCTTGGGAAATTTGTGAATGGGATCAACAAACTAATCAAAATTTTATTCTTATCAAATTTGATTTTGATGAGACTTATGATAGGATTCGATGGAATTTTATCCTTAGCATGCTTCAATGGTTGGGGTTTAGTCCTAAAACTTGAGCTCATGTTCAAATGTTATTTCAAGATGCTAATGCTTAGATTATTATTAATAATATGATGATTGAGCCCTTCCATCTACATAGATCCATTTGACAAGGATGTCCCTTAGCTCCATATTTCTATGTGCTTACAGCTAATGCTTTGGGTTATATGCTTCAAAGTGCTTCCAAAATGAAAATCATTTCAAGATTATCCATCCCTTAAAATAATGTTATTAACTCTCATTACACTAATGAAAACTTGTTATTTTTACAAAATTATGAAAAATATATTTCCAACACGTTGGATATTTTGGAATTGTATTGTGTTGTTTTCAGATCTAAGATTTCTCATGATAAAACATAATTCTTGATGATTCAGGTTGGGCCTATCCCTCATTAGATACCTCAAGAATCAAAACAAATTAAACATGGGGAAATTATGAGATATCTTGGAATACCATTTGGTTTTGGGGTTCTTCTCATTGATATGTGGAGCTAGTATCTTAATAGAGTCAAAACTAAACTTTTTAACTAGGGGAACAAGTTCCTTTCTTTAGCTGGAAGAATCCAAGTTGTTGACAAAATTTTCTTGGCCACTCATTTTTACTACTCATCCTATTGGATGCCTTCCAATAAAGGCTACGAGGAATTAGTAAAAAAATATTTGACGATTCTTGTGACTAAATTGGATGGTAATATTGGTTTTATCGTCACCTCTTGGGATCACTCCATTCAACCCAAATGTAAAGGATGCATAGGGTTAATAGACCCAAAAACGCAAGGGATATGTTTAGAAACTAAATGGATTATTAGAGCTATCAAAGGTGATGAACCTTCAAAAATTCTTATACGAAACAAAATTCACCTTGCGTCAGTTAAAGACAAATAGCAAGCTATGGGTTGGTTAGATAAAATCCTTCATGCATCTTTTTTCTTTGTTAAAGTCTCACCTCCCTTTCAATCAATTTGGAAGGCTTGGAAATATACTAGTCATCTTTTAAAGTGGACAGATGTCTCTCTTCAACTTGGGTTCAACTTCGCCACTTCATCTATCTAGTGGAACAAACATATTATGTATCATGGGTAGCCTCTAGCTTTAAGCTTTCTAAAATAGTCTTGTTTTCTACATAAAAATGGAATCAATAAGGTGGGATACCTTTTGGATTTCATTACTTTAAATCGGTTATCATGGAATATAGTTCAAACTCAATCTGAGTATCATGGAATTTAATCTGAGTAACAAGTACAAATTGTTTGTGATCTTTTTGTAGTCATTGGTACTGCTAGAACTATCCATGAAGCTATGTACCCCTATTCAATGAAAAATTTTCAAAGATTGGTTATGGTTATTGACTTGTCCTTTCTTTATTTTTCCTTTAAAAAATATATATCTATAGTTTCTCCCTAATCTTCCCATGAAATCTTGCCTAAACATGAAATGGAATTGCAGATTTAGTAAAAAATTATGGGAAAAATGTTCTGCTCAAATTTGGAAGTTAAAAATTTAGAGGCTCAATTAATGGCTTGAAAGATACTACATTGTAAATTTCCCATGGGGGAAAGTTGAAGTGTATTATGGTGCAACCCCTTAATTTCCCTTTTTTCCAAAAATATGAAGATATGAGGCACATTTTTTAGGGATGTCTAGTTGTCAAAAACCAATGGAACTTCATGTTTCATGTCTTGCTTGCTATTCTTTATCATAAACTTAATTGGAAAGAGGCCTTGCTCAGAGTCGGGCTTCATAATAATATTTTTTGATGGATTTTGTCATGTTAAATTTTGTTGCATTTATGGAGAAACAGATGTAGAGTAGTGTTTAATAATAATAATGATCATCAAGAAGTTGCAGTTATAAAGCTTTGCTCTGACATATTGTATTTTCTTGCTTCTCTCTTCTCTCTTCTACAGGTGGATTCCAGGAAGAAATTAAAGATGGATTTTCAAATTCAATGCATCAAATTTTAAGTGAATTAGCTACTTAGAAATCATAATATTTGTATTTCTCAAGGGCTAAGGCCTTTCTTGCAAAATTGATTGTTACTTCTTTTATTGTTTATATTGTTGGTCTCCACTTTTTGCTATGGTTGTCATACATTGTCATGTTCTTGGGCATTAAGAGAAGGTGTTTTGATGGTTATATGTTGGATTGTTATCTTTACATTTCCATTAACAATATTTTGGCTGTCCTCCTTTTGTAATCTATTTTAGCACTTTTTCAATATAAAAAATACAAAGGGTTGTATGAAACAGGAGCAATTTATATGTATATGCACCTTTACATCTCTATTTATTTCATAACTATTTAATAAACAATGAATAAACTTTTATTTTACTCTATTTGGAAACAAATAAGCAAGACCTTGTACTTAAGGTACCTATATTAGTAAAACAAAATGTTATATTTAACTCATATATATGCATATTTGTTTAATAAACAATGAATACACTTTTATTTTACTCTATTTGGAAACACATAAGCATGAATTTATACTTAAGGTACCTATATTTATTTAATAGTAATTAACCATTTGCTTGGTCTATTTCATTTCAATAAAAAAGATTTCTTAAAACTTAGCATGTGTTTTAAAAATGAATAAATAACAAAGTTACTTGGTCCTTCATTTACAATCAACTATTCATGCACAAAAAAAATAAAATAAAGAGGGCTTGGGGCCTACCTTCCCAAGCTTTCCAAAGGGATTAGATTGTTGTTGAAGAAATCCCAACTTTGAAATTTCAATTTCCTTTTTAGTTATCTCATCAAAATCCTTAAGAAATTCTAAATAAAAATGAATAGAAGAACCCCCTCCTCCTCCTCAATGGATGATATATAAGAATTCATATTTTGAATTCTTTTAATGGGGGAGTGACACCTTGCCACTCTTCCATTCACCTCCAAGACACATCATCCCACAAAGTTCTCATACATGTGTGAAACATTGGGAAGAGTGGAGTGTACTTGTACACTCTTCCCATGAAAGCCTTACAAAGGTGGCCCACAAATGTGAGAGGCCTTGTGGGTTTTTCCAGGTTCATAAATGTGTTTTGGAAAATGGGGGTGGGATGTGACAAGTTAACTATCCTAATCCCCAAACTTTAAATTTTTCAAATTTCTTAAGGCGCACTTAAGAGGGGTCACATATTGGCTTATGTCCAAGGTAATGGGTTAAAAAAGAACCTAATCCATACGTACCCACCCCTAAGGCTCCAAAAAAAATAATATATATATATTTTACAACCCTTTATCAGCCCTAAAAAGGATAAATCTGAAAATGGTCGATTAGGATGGTATCATGACACAAAAATGAAATCCTAGTGGCCTATGACAACAAAATTTTAAACAAATATTCTCAATCCAAATTACCACATTTATATTACATTGAAACTATAGTCTGCCATTACTGGTATTGTCACATTAGGGTTCCTTAGAGACCTTTGGTTCCATAGGCCATGAAAGTTAACTTGTGCACTCAATTTCACACGTTAATATATTCATAAAATCTCATAATCGAAACAACATAATTGAAACATTCACATTCACACATGTGTTCATAAATACATTTCCATTACCTAGCTCAATAAATCATTTCAATAATATATAACTATTTTAATTCTAATTTAAACGTAAATATTAAGATTAGTATTCATTGCAATTGCACAAGTACCTTCATTTCACCCATAAAAAAGTAAACATAAACTTTCATTACACAATTCTATTCAAAATATAATCATTTTAATCATCATCACATTTAAGTTCACCTAAGCATCATAACTCCTAATTTACTCAATCATTTAAGTCAATAAAGCATAATTAACTATTCTACGCATGTAATTTAACCATCAATCAAGATCTAATGCTGAGTCAAACATCTAAATCTTCATAAAATAATCAATATTATAAAGTATCAACACAAATAAAATTGAAATAGTGTAACTATTGGGTCCATCAAAGGATGGGCCACATAATTTGAAACAAAATAAAAGTCAACTTGTAGAATTAGTTTCATCATTGAAGGAATCCATAGGAAACCCATACCATATATTGCTAGTTTCACCATTGTAAGTAATGATGAAGTAAGTTGATAATCACAAGTCAAATTGGTCACCAATTTTAAATGCAACAAAATTATATTACAATGAAGTGAAAAAAGATATAACTATAGCCCAAATTTGTGATCCTTTTATTGATCCCAAAATCAATGCACCTCTTCTAGTGACATCAAAGATATTTCCAATTCATTAGTGTTGTGGACACCTAAATTTTTAAATACTTGACCACACTTAAATTTACCTTATACTCTCCTTAATCCAATTTATTTTTTGGTGTGTTTTCAAATAAACCTCTTAGTCAAGAAAAAATCATCTTAAATCAACCATCCAATATTTTCCTTGGGTAAGTGCATGAAAATGGTGGACCAAAAGTGAGCATGTTATAATGAAACATGATCACATTATAATGAAACACACTCATGTTATAATGAAACATGCTCACATTATAATGTAAAACGATTAAGTTATAATGAAACATGCTCATATTATGGCTCAGTAGTGACCAAGCCTAGGCTTGGTCATTACCAAGCCATAACACACTTGTGTTATGTGATTGCATTAACATAGCATGTTGGATTTTTTGTGAAGAAAATTTTTATTTCTCTTTGTCTTCCGATCAGACTATACACATAAAATAAAAATTTAAGTATGAGTGAATTTTATATATGGATATTTAATTTCTTATAATTTAAGTTATATTTCATGTATACAGTTTCAAGATGTTTAAGAATGGTTTCATATCTCTAGGAGTTATAATGTAGATTCTAGGTTTTGGAAGATATTATCATTTTTCAGACAGTCAAATTTCAATAATTAGCAAGCCAAATTTTACTAATGAGCAGGTTAAATTTCAATAATCAGTAGGCTCCCATCATCTCTCTCTCTCTCTCTCTCTCTCTCTCTCTATCTCACTCTATCTATATCTCTTACACTCTAGACCTCTCTCTCTCTCCCTATCTCCATCCCTTTCTCTACCTCTCTCCCTTGAGTTGTAGATCTCTCTCCCTCCCTCCCTCTCTCTCTCCTTCCCTCTCTACTTCTCTCTCTCTCCCCTCCCTCTCTCTCCCTCCCCCTTCCCTCTCTATTGCTCTCTATCTCACCTCTCTCTCTCTCTCGCTCCCTACCCACACCACATATTAGTTTCACCATTATAAGCAGTGATGAAGCAAGTTGATAGTCACAAGTCAAATTGGTCAATATAAACCTCATAGAGAATCATGTCACCAATTTTAAATGCAATAAAATTATCTTACAATGAAGTGAAAAAAGATATAACTAAAGACCAAATTTATGACCTTTAATTGATCCCAAAATCAATGCACCCCTTCTAGTGATGTCAAAGATATTTCCAGTTCATTAGTGTTGTGGAAGCCAAAATATTTCAATACTTGACCACACTTAAATTTACCTTACATTCCCCTTAATCCAATTTTTTTTCTTTGTGTGCTTTCAAATACACCCCTTAGTCAAGAAAAAAATCATCTTAAAAATTAACCATCCAATATTTTCCTTGGGTAAGTGCATGAAAATGGGGGACCAAAAGTGAGTGCATTTTAATGAAACGTGCTCACATTATAATGAAACACACTCATGTTATAATGAAACACACTCACATTATAATGAAACGTGCTTGTATTATAATGAAACACACTTAAGTTATACTAAAACATGCTCACATTATGGCTTAGTAGTGACCAAGCCTAGGCTCAGTCATTACCAAGCCATAACACACTTGTGTTATGTGATTGCATTCACATAGCCTGTTGGCTTTTTGTGAAGAAAAAATCTATTTCTCTTTGTCTTTGGATCAAACTATATACATAAAATAAACATTTAAGTATAAGTGAATTTTATATATGGAAATTTACTTTCTTATAATTTAAGTTATATTCCATGTATATAGTTTCAGGATGTTTAAGAATGGTTTCAGGTCTTTATAATGCAAATTCTAGGTTTTGGAAGATCTTATAATTTTTAGATAGTCAAATTTTAGTAATTAGCAAGTCAAATTTTAGTAATGAGCAAGTCAAATTTTAGTAATGAGTAGGTTAAATTTGAATAATCAGTAGGGTCCCATCACATTTCTCTCTCTATCTCACTCTATCTATATCCCTTGCACTCTAGACCTCTCTCTCTCCCTCCCCATCTCCATCCCTTTATCTACCTCTCTCCCCTAAAGCTCTAGGTCTCTCTCCCTCCCTCCTTCCCTCTCTCTCTACTCTCTATCTCCCATCCTACTCTCTCTACCTACCACTCCCTCCCTCATTCCCTAATAGCCTATCTCTCTCTCTACCCCTTCCTCCCCCCTTCCCTCTCTAAGCTCACCTCACCTCTCCCTTCTTCCTTCCTCCTCCACTTCCTCCCTCTCTCTTACTCTCTCTCCCCCCTCTCCTCTCTCACTCTCTCTCCTTCCCTCTCTACTTCTCTCTATCTCACCATTCTCTCTCTCTACTTCTCTCTATCTCACCTATCCCTCTCTACCTCTCCCTCCCCCCCTCCCCTCTCTCTATCACTTTCTCCTTCCCTCTCCACTTCTCTCTATATCACCACTCTCTCTCCTTCCCCCTCTCTCTCTCCACATTTGAAATATTCTTTGTTGTTTTTGGTTTTTTTCTTTTTTTTGTTTTTTTAAAGAAAAAGAAAAACAAATAACAAAAAAAATCTACCACCCCAAGGTCATATGGGAAACCAATGCCCAAGCCCTGATGAGGCTATTTTTTTTTTGCTTTTTTTTGCAAAATAGGTAGAATTGGGAAAATGGGCATAACTTTTCGCTCAGGTATCAAAAATGGGAAAATGAGATATCATTGAAAAGATGGTTCTGAGCACTACCCAACGCTGTTGGTTTTTTTCTCATTTTTTTTGCTATTAGTGCTTTCTATAGCCTGTTGAAGTTAGAGGTGTTGTTTTCAATCCCAAGTTCATTAATTTTGACTTGTTTCTCCATTTTTCACAATTCCAATGGCATTGGGATGGTCTTTTAGAGTTCTTCACAGCCATCCATGTCATTTTCCTATATTTCTCTCTAGGTACATTTTATTTATATTTTTGTATTTTCACTTTTTGGTGAATTAATTGGACGTCTTAGCTCTTGGAAATTTTTCTTTTGTGTGGGATGACTCATTTTTGGTTGTTATATATGTATTTCTAACTTTTTGTCCTATTTGGGCATTATAGACATTTTTCATGCATATTCTCTTTTGTAGATGGACTAAGATAAAGTACCATCCTGGTGTATACTTTTTGCTTGGATTTTGCACATCTTGGTGTGCCTTTTGTACTCACACTATGATATAAAGTGTCATGGGGGGTTGATGTTTGCTTTTGGTTTTTCATCACACCTTTGTCAAGTGAGTGTCCCTTCCACGACAATAGTGAATCCTAGTGATTCTTGCCTCATGTGTGTGTGCCTTAGTTTACACATGTTGTTTCTCCTACATGCACTTCTTGGTTTCACACAGTTTCAACGTACCTACCTTAGATTTCCCTTTTTAGAATTATGGGGGGAGTTTCTACTGTTGGTGCCAATGCTTCCTTGGTTTCACATTTTTGGAGTGATCTATGTATCTAGTTCTTGTTCCTATGTACTAGGAAAACATGCAATGTACATCAACAACTGGTTACCCTTGCATTTCAGTGAGATAGAGCATTTACCATATGGAGACTCTTGTGATTCCTATTTCTAGAGGCATCCTTCCATTTTCATTTGATTAGAGACTATTGGTACCTATATTTTCATTTTATATTTTTCATGTTGAGTAGTATCGTTGGGGTCACTCATGCAAATTCATGTGTTGTTTGTATCTTCGAGTTCTAGATGTTTTCCTTTGTTTACCATCTGACTCGAGTAGTGTCATTAGGGAAACTCATGTAGATTATGGTCTCTCTCTTGATCAGTTTTCTTCAAAATTTTGGTACCTATATTTTTGACTTGCATCCTACATGTTGAGTAGTTTCATTGGGGTCACTCGTGCAAATTCATGTACCATTTGTATCTTTGACTTTTATATGTTTTCCTTTGTTTTCCATCTAATTCGAGTAGTGTCGTTAGGAGAACTCATGCATATTATTATCTTCTTGATCCTGATATTTGTATCTTCGAATTTCATAGGTTTTCCTTTGTTTTCCATCTAATTTGAGTAGTGTCATTGGGGGTACTGATGCAGATTCTTGTTATCTTGATCTTGATCACCATTTGTTTTAGAGAAGGCTATTCATTTCAACACCATATCAGTCATCATTCAATAGTTTTCTACAACTTATTTATGCTTCTGTGATGTTCTACATGTTCCTCTCTTTTTTGGGGCATTGTTTCAGTTGGAGGCTTCTTAGTCCTTCACCTTGATTTGGAGGATTTTTCATTCCTTCATTCGCCTTTCTCTTTTGGAGAGAATTTTTCCCATGTGGTTTTCTCCTTTTCTCCAGTTGTGAGAGATTAGATTGTTTGTACATGGGTACCTCACCAGTACCTTACTAGGCCTTGTTTGTTGGGACCAATCATGCATTCTCTTTTTATGGTTTTTAGCTACTCCCTAAGTTCATCTTAAGGGGGTTTGTTAGAGTAATCATGAATTGGCTAATAACTAATTAATCTTTAATTAATTATTAGTCTAATTTATTCTCATGCACTTAAGCTAAACTTAGGATTGGTTTACTATGTTAACTAGAGAGCTATTATTAGATCATTTTGTCTTAGTGTATGAGATGTTGACACTTGTGATGATCTAATCCATTTCTAATTTAGGGTTGCTCCTTTAGAGCACTCAACCCTCATTGTTTTATCATGCCTTTTGAATTCCTTGTAATACTTCTGCTCTTGATATTTTCTCTTCTCTTGAACTCTTGTATTATGTAGTTTTTTTCTTGTTGAGGAATATTGCATATTATTGTTTGTAGCTCTCTTATGTGGAAGGTGTTTTTGTTCATTGTTTGATCTTGTGGCTTGTGTTTTTTCACAATTCTAAAAATTCATTCCCCCACATGAAGTATTATTGATCTCATCATCACCATCCTTTTTAATCTTTCTTAACACTTTGGCAAGAGGTACACTATTGTATGTTAGTTCAATATTTATTTTTCATCTTGGTTTCTCTCTTTTCCCATCACACCTTCTCCAAGTCACCATGATCCTTTATATCCTGGCACACCTTGAATGGTGTAAATTGGGGCATGGTTTTATCTTTCAGTGTGTTGTGTTTATTTGGTTGTCCCATCATGATACCATGAAGGTTGTTCTCCACCTTGTGATGTGTTGGGGGATCCTTGTTTTTCCATGCTTGTGAGTTAGTCCTTTATGCATTTGATACATTATCACCCTACTCTTTATATCTTGTTGAATAACATCAAATATTATATCAAATAGTAGGTTGCTCACTTTGGCTGACATGATTTCCTCCCTTCCATCCTTGACTTCTCTTCTCCTTCTTCCTTTTGAAATCCTACTAGAGTCCTTTGCACCCACCTATCCTATCAAGGATTCATTTTCCCATACTTTACATAAAATCCATCCATCCTTTCCATCCTTCCTCATTTCTTGTTCACATGATCTCAAAGTAAGACAAAATATAGATAATTAAAATACACATATCCTAAAATGTCTTGACTGCCCATTTATTTCCCATTAGTAATTACAATAATTTATTTAATTATTAATTGCATTTCCCCTAAGTCATAACTTATTTTCCTAGATCTTAATTCACTTTCCTTAGTCCTAATTAACTAGTCCCCTTCCCCCTTTCACATGATTTAATAAATACCAATTTATTAAAAAAAAATCTAGTACCTGACCTAAAACTAATAAAAAAGAATTATAAGATTCTTCTATCTGCACCTTTCATTTCATAACCACCACCTAAAATTAACAAAATAAAGATAAAATTCATTTTATTCTCCACCTTTCATTCCATAACCATCTACCAAAAACTAAAAGGAAATTATAAACTTATCTTTTTTCCTCCACTATCCATCCTTAACTACCCAACCAATTCAATCTTCGCCATTGATTTCCATATAATCTCCATTGTTGATCCCTCCACTTAAAAGTATAATTTAAGCCTTCCTAAGCCATTTTCATATGCACACTTGACTACATCAAGCCTTCATCATTATGCTATTAGAACCAACAACCACATTCTAACAAGCTTTGAGCAAGCTACTTTGAAGTACAACAAAAAGTATGGGTGAAATATTTTGTTTCATTTTGCTTCTATTTTATGGTTTCTAGCTCAATTTGAGGTGGTAGTTAGGGTTGAAATATATTTTAATATTATTTTTTTAAATCTTTTTTTATGCAACCACCCAAAATTAAGATAAATAATTATATAAAAGAAAATTTATCTCCACCTTCTATTTCATAACCACCACTTAAAAGTAATAAAAGAAAAAATAAAATTCTTCTTATTTGCCACCTTCCATTTTATAACCATCTCTCAAAATCTAATTCCTTTTTTATATATTTATAATTATCATTTTCCCTCCACCCAATACAATCTTGCAACTAACCAACCAACTCAATCCTTACTATTGACTTCCATTTGATCTCCATTGTTGATCTCTCCACCAAATAATCTACAAATCTCTTGTTTCATGTCATTTCTATTTTAAAGTGTCTAGCTCAACCTGAGGTGGTAGTTAAGGTTGAAATATGTTTTAATAGTATTTTTTAATTTACCTTTTAGTTTCAATCTTTGTTGCTCACAATCATATACTTATATATTATTTTTAATAATCTCATATTAATAATTTAAAAAAAAATATTAACTCTAAATATTTTTCTTTCAATTTTATTTTTTAATGTCAAATATAATCATTTGAACTAATTTAAATGTATAACAAAATAAAAATCAAACTCAATTTATTTAAAAAAAAAACTTATTTCTAAGTTTCAAAAATTATACCATTTATTAAGATTTAAATTCTCTAAAAATATGATTAGCTTAAATTTAATTTCTATATATAACAACTTAAATAAAAAATTAATTATATATATATAAATAATAATTTATTATGTATAAAATATCAATGTTTATAATTTAATTAATTATTATAGATAAAATGAATTGCTAAATTATTTTATATGTTTGTTACACATAACTTATCTTACAAATTTTCAAGTAAAGCTTTTTTAATTCAATAATTTAAAATCTATGTTTGATGGTTGTCTCCACATTATTTGCCCACTTTTTGACTTCCATAATTTGAAATGTAAAAGGTCTTGGCAATTATGTGGTCCACAACTCCATTTCTTTCTATAGCTTGTAGAGGCATGCAACCTTGCCAAATGGGGCAAAAAGTAAATTTGTCTTATCATGCTTAATTTGTCCCTTCCACCTTGTCTTAGTCTACTTTATTGAGTGCATCCATAATTAGCATTTTGAGTACAAATGTTATTTGAATTATTTATCAAGTTTTCCTATTGAGTTTGATAGTTATGTATAGAAATTCTAGATGAGGTAATGACTAAAATTTAATTCGTGTATTAGAAGATATCTGATTTTTATTTATCAATTTTGTAATGCTTTTAATATCTAGTTTGATATTTTAAATGTATTTGTAGTATATATTTGTTTATAATCAATTGAAGAAATATGATTCCTAATTTCCTTTGCTTCTATCAAACAACCATATTATAATTATGATGTTATTTGAAAGAATCTTTTAGTTGACAACTCAAATTCCAAACTTACAATTTACAAGTCCAAAACTTGACAATTTTACTTATAACTGTATATACAATTGTTCGCAATTACCCACTATTTTATTTCTACTAAAAATAAAATCACAACTCACTAACTACATAAAGTCTCCCTCATTTTTAAAAAATATTGAGGAAATAAATTGCTACTAGACTTTATCTTTTAATTATATGTTAAATTAAAATATTGAACAACTAAACTATATACTACTTATTCCCTTAAAAAGTAAAATTTAAAATGAATACATACAATATCATTTGTAAAAACTAAATTTATTATAATCAACATTATAAAAAGGGAACACAAGTTAAAAACTATTAATATTATTATAATCAACATTCTAAAAATTTGTAGCCTATCATAGCATTAAGTTGGCTAGAGACAAGGGGATATCAAAGCTCTGGATCGAAGGGGATTCCCTAAATATTGTTAAATTTCTAAGGAAAGGGTCCACCTGATGAGGGCACAACCCGAGACATAGAAAATAACCCACAAACAAGAGAAATTTTATTATTCAGAAAATGGAGCTTCTTACATGCAGAGGATCTCAAATCCCCAAGTTCTACAACACATGCAAGTTACAGACAGCTACAGAATAACCCTTTCGCAATATGCGAGCTTGTCCCCAAAAAGTTACCCAAAAATTAGAAACCCGCCCATAAATAGAGCTCCTCATTAGTTTTGGAGTCAAAACAACATTCAAATTTGAGTTTAGGCGGTTTGGCGTTGAAAATTTACAACATGAAGTTCAAATTTCAAAAGAGCATTTGCAATTGTATCTTCTAGAAAGTGCGCCAACTTCCAGGGGCCATAACTTTTGATCCGGGACTCCGATTCGCGAACCATTTGAACCGTTGGAAAGGTATCGAAGTCAATAACATGCTTGAAATCTGCTACACTGATTTTAGCAAGTTTCAGGGCCGTTTCGGGAACTCTAAGTGCCTCAAATCTAACTCGAAAGATTTTTAGGTGTAAATCTGGGAAACTAAAATTGCAATATCTTTCCACCTAGAAATAGAAAATAAAAACCGTAAATTGGGAATTTCATTATGATGAAAAAGGTATCCAAAAATGTAAAAACATCTAAAAACTGAGAAACTTGAAATTTAACTATTTTTGGGTGATGCAAGATTTCCCTTACACCACTGGATGCTCCTGCATCAGACACCCAGGGTAATTTGAGAAGTGACCCCGTCGATCTCGATGGTGGAGGAAAAACCAAATGGTCAACCTCTACCTTAGGCAGCCAGGATGAATCTTCAATAGGCCTTCCTTTTCCATTTTGCAGGATATTCTTCATACTTGCCTGATTTCACGGTACTCCTTCCCACACAACTATCCGGGAGTTTCTTCA
>VDFB02075321.1:65593538-65636217 GCA_007258455.2 Sequoia sempervirens | reverse complement strand
ATCAATTGAAGAAATATGATTCCTAATTTCCTTTGCTTCTATCAAACAACCATATTATAATTATGATGTTATTTGAAAGAATCTTTTAGTTGACAACTCAAATTCCAAACTTACAATTTACAAGTCCAAAACTTGACAATTTTACTTATAACTGTATATACAATTGTTCGCAATTACCCACTATTTTATTTCTACTAAAAATAAAATCACAACTCACTAACTACATAAAGTCTCCCTCATTTTTAAAAAATATTGAGGAAATAAATTGCTACTAGACTTTATCTTTTAATTATATGTTAAATTAAAATATTGAACAACTAAACTATATACTACTTATTCCCTTAAAAAGTAAAATTTAAAATGAATACATACAATATCATTTGTAAAAACTAAATTTATTATAATCAACATTATAAAAAGGGAACACAAGTTAAAAACTATTAATATTATTATAATCAACATTCTAAAAATTTGTAGCCTATCATAGCATTAAGTTGGCTAGAGACAAGGGGATATCAAAGCTCTGGATCAAAGGGGATTCCCTAAATATTGTTAATTGTCTAAGGAAAGGGTCCCCCTCTTGGACTATTGAAAATTTCATTTTGGACACCCTTGCTTTGATTGAGGAATTTGATGAAATATATATTTCTCATGCTTTTAGAGAGGCGAATCATGTGGCGGATTAGGTGGCAAATTTTGGGGTGACGTCTGCAAGGTTTTGGGAGGCGAATGACGTCCTACCCATTGAATTAAGCAATCTAATCCATAATGACATATCTTAGCACATTGGCGTTGGCCACCTCCTTGGCTATTGGAATGCGTGGATATTATGGAGTTTGTTGGTTGATTAGACACTCTGGGTAGGTGATGTTTATGGGAATTTTTGGGAATTCAAATCCGAGTTTCATGAGCTTCCTTTTCATTATTGTGCTCTTGGTACCATTGTTGGCAGACACACACGCTTTTTGGGTGTTCATTTCCCTTTCCTCTTATTATTTTTGTGTCTTTGTGTGTGTGGTTTCTCTCTACAAATGCAAAGCTTTCGATGATGGGTGGGGATAGATGCAGAATGAAACCACTTTCCTATGACAACTTCAAGGCCAATGTCAATGTTTTGGCTATCTTGTAGAAGGGTGGGGTGACCCCTTTTATGGAAAGGTTGCATGGCTTTAAGGCCAGTGTTTCCAAATATTTCGTTGGTGCTTGGCATGGCTATGTTCTCAGCATGTTTGGAAGGGATACCGCGATTAATAAAGATGTTATTGCGGAAGTGACTAGTATGTCGATGGAAGGAAGGAAATTCTACAGGGACAAGAACCTCTCACAGTCGGCCAGGAAAATTTTTATCTGAGACAGAGAATAGGCTAAAATGGTTAGACTAGATTGTGACGGGTACGAAAGGTCCAAGATTAAACCTATCTGGTAGGATGTGGGGATGGCATTGATGCAGTACTTTACCCTGGATGAAAAATACACGCTGTTGTATAATCACCATTTTCTTTTGTTGAATCACTTCTGGCACGGTAAGCTCATTTCCTTCCCATTTTACCTGTTGTCATCTTTGGAGGAAGGAATTTTGAATTTTAGGAAGAACCCTAGAAACCCTTTTCTACATGAGGGTTTGATGTTGCTCATAGTTGATTTTATTAAAGCTGATTGTATAGTTGATGCTCCCTATTCCCCTGTTTCGAAAAAGAAGAGGAAAGGGAGTGGAAAATGTCAAGTTGAGGAGATTTGGGAGAGTGAGGGAACAGAAATTGAAGAGGACTCAGAGGGATGGTCTGATGGGTACAATATAGACCTTGATTATACACCCTCATATGGAGGGAAGAAACCCTCTACTTCTAAGGCCAAACCTTCCCTCCTGTGTGTTAAGCGCAAACTTAAGGAGGTTTTTGTGGAGGATGAAGAGGAGGGTCTTTGCAATGGTAGGAAGGCCAAGGGCCACTTTAAGGATATGGGGGTTAACATTCAGGAGGTGGCAGAGGATATTCAGGATAGTGGGACAATAAATCTGGGGAATTTGAACCTGACTTATGATGGTGACAGTGGGTCCCCTCCTGCTCGTAAGGTGAATTTTTTTGTTAATGTGGATGACTCTGCTCAGGTGTCAACTTCCAAGGATAGGGGCAAGGCCAAATTCATCCCCAATGTGTCTCAATATGAGGATCCTCCTGCTAGTTCACATTAGGACAGGGGTTTGTTTTGGGGGGCTATGGAATTTTTGCAGGCGTCAAGTATGGTGAAAGAAGGGGCAAACATTTCTTTTAATTTAATGATGTGGATGGTGCAAGAGGTGCAGGACCTCCACAATAAGCATGACACTATTGCCCGATGTAATATTTCCACTCTTTGCGGTCTTAAGGAGAAGGAATCCATCTTCGATTTCGCCAAGTTGTTAAATTCCAGTGTCAGTTGTGTGGTGGATGAGCTAGCTAACCTCAAAAAAGACTACGAGCCAAGGCTGGCATTGCTGGAAAAGAATAACAAGCAGCTCCATAAGGACATGGACACGATCATTAATCTTAGCAGGGAGAAGTTGGAGGCTTTGGCTGAAGGTTTGGTTTTCCTCAATGAGAAGGCAAAAGAATGGATGGGCAAAGGACTATTTGGTGATCAGGTGAGCAAGGAAAGGGGGGAGAGTGTTGTCATGGAGATGCTAACCATGGACTTGGGTGTTGGACCGAGTGTGTGTACTCAAAGTAAAACTAAGAAATGCAAAATGGTCCCTAGGCAGGATGTGGAAGACATCATGGAGATGCACGATAGGATGGTGTCAAAGGACTTGGAAGCGACAAGGATGCTCAAAGAACTTATCTAATGGCTGCTTTTTTTTCTCTATTGTATTTATTTTTTGTTGTTGGTTTCGTTGATGGTTTGTTGATGTTCTGGTAATCAGCTTGTTTTTGGTTTTTTTGGGTGGGCAGTCCAATGCTTTGTCTTTACTACCACTGTTCTTTTTTGTATACGGTTTCAAGAACCCTTCAAAACCTGATTATCACTAATTAAAAACATTCTAAAAAAGAGAATATAGATTTAAAACATAAATGCAAATAGTATTACAATAAAGATATTTTAAACAATCGCAAATTTTGGTAACTCTGTCATGACAATATTTTTTAGAGGGAGGGTGTATTGATGGGATGAGAAACATGGACCATGTTCCACTAAGAAGAAATTTTTTTTCTATAAAATAAAACATTTTTTAAAGTTAGATAATATGTTTAAGTATGCGAACATTTTAAAGATTAAATTAATTAGACTTGAAAGTTGATAGGGAAAACCTTATGTCTAATTAGGTCATATTGATGTCTATTTTATTAAAACAAGTATTATTAGTTCCTAGCATCAAGGCATGAATACTTATGCATTTGCCCGGAATGCTTTTAACCGGAAGCATCGCCCAATCACATTTCACCATTTAACATATTACTTATTTTTTTGTATAGTTTGAATTTGGAGAGCTATTTTTATATTGGAAAATTAGCATTTATCTATTTTCCTATACATCCAAGTAGCTTTATAAATCATTTTCATCTTAAAAATCCAGGAAAATGTGAATTCATAAATCGATTAAATAAATTTAAGCAAAGGCATAGTTTAAAACTCATGCCTAGAGGCACGCATCCATGAATGATTAAATGTGTATTAAAATATCAAGAAAATGTGATGATAGGATTGATTAACAAATTACAAAGGAATAGTTTATAAAACTGGCAGATTTATCGTGAATGCATGAATACAAACTAAATGCATTAAATGGCATCCTCGCTCAAGGTGAAGGCTGGAATGGTTTGGTACACGCTGCAATGTGGTACTTGGTCAAAGTTGCCACTTGCTATGCATCTCTATTACTTTGCATGTGTTGTTTTTGTGTTCTGTAAGCGCCGTGTTCTGAGGAAGAGTTTGTAGTGATTGAGCAAGAGATGTTATAGTTGTAGAGTCCTGACCCAAAAACAAGTTACTTGAGGTGATAATTTGTTAATTTTTAAGAGTTTCGTTACATTAAAGTGCATAACGAAGCTATATTTCATAGTGCTCTATTGTGTGGCCGAGCAGGGGATTTTGTAGTTGCAGAGTTGCACACTGGACAGCGAGAGACGAATTGCTTGAGGTCAGAAGAGGTAACTTTTCGTTGTTTTCTTCTATTTGATACGAGAAATGCAAGTAAGGTTTCATAGTTCTTTAAGGCATTCTTATAATTGCTTCTTAGCTAAAGTCCAAAATTAATTGATGAGTCTATATGCTCAATGGATATATGTTGTCTTGTATTTTCTTTTGCTTGTTCAAGATATTTGACCACATCTGTGGATCCCTCACTAGTGGCAAGATGAAGAGCTGTACATCCCTCCCCATTTGTTGCATTTATATCTGCTCCATATCTTTGCAAATCTCCGACCATTTCCAAATCACCCTTTTGTGTAGCACTCAATATGAAACTGACAACATCACCAGACTTGAAATTTGTTCCTTTTTCACATAGTAATTTTGCTATCAATTCATATCACCCAAGAACTGCTTCTGACAAAGACACACTTCCTCCTCCATCTGTTTTAGTTTAGCAGAATCTGGTCAAGAACTTTATTTTGTTAAATGAAACAATCAGGAATTTAGAAAACAAAAAAACAACGGATTGTCGAGCTTTCTAATTGATCATGATTTTTCAATTTTTTTACCCCACTTTTACAGCATACTGAATAACAAGCAACTGAAAACAACATTCAGAACTCTACAATGCTCTTGTAGAATGAGAACTCAAACAAGTATTCAAGGGTACCTATGTTGTTTACTTCTGCTCCAAACTCTAAAAGAAGGCTCGCACAGTCTTTGTATCTATTTGCTGTTGCAATGTGCTAAACATAGGATATCAAAAAGATTTGTCATATTGTTGCGAACTCTCAATAAAAAAAGAATCTCCATATCCTACCATCAAAGAAAATGCATTAAAGTCAAAGGAGTTTAAAATTGAATCATGTAACTCACCTTTTGCAACCTCTGTAAACATTTATGACCTCCCAATGCAAAATACATAAGCAATATGAAGACTAAATAAAATAATTATGATGCAAGCACTGACTAAAATCTAAATGATTGACCATATGCTGTCTAAATATTCATCAGCCTTGATGTTCAACAAATACACGAGCTAGCTCAATCTTCTTGCAAAAGAAACAAACTATCTAAATCTTGAAAAAGAGCAAGAACAATTAACATATTGCATATGTTCGTGTAACTTTATTTTAAAGCATTTGAACACACAATGCTTCACAATCATTGCAGCTTGCAAGTGAATTCAAAAATAGTTTAGACATATACAAAGAATAGATAACAAATGGCTTAAAATATGCATATATTCAATCTTTAAAATCATAGAGTTGATTGGTATGTGTGAAATGCTCATGGTCTACTATTTGACTGGGAAGTTTTCCAAGCATTTGAAGACTAAAGCTCTTCCTTCGACTTTCTATTTTCTTTGACAATGATACATAATGTTTCATTTTGCTTGATGCCTAAAATAGTACCAAAAAAAACTGTTCTACAAAACATCTCTGGTTTAGGCCACAAAATTTGTTGAGCCATCTAGCTGCTATGCTGGTTTGAGCAAGTGGATAGCTTGTAGTTGGTTTTCATCAGTTTATAGTTGTTTCCTATGAACCCATTTTTAATTTGCGTATGAAAATAAAGATAACAAACCTAATAGCACTCACTTGGATAAACTGTTTTGTATAGTCTGAATTTTATTGGTTCCTAGCGTCAAGGGAGGAATACTTATGCATTCGCTTGGAATGCTTTTAACTGGCAGCATCGGGCAATCACATCTCGGCATTTAACATATTACTTATTTTTTTGTATAGTTTGAATTTGGAGAGCTATTTTTTATATTGGAAAATTAGCATTTATCTATTTTCCTATTCATCCGAGTAGCTTTATAAATCACTTTTGTTTTGAAAATTTGGGAAAATGCGAACGCATAGATTGACTAAATAAATTTAAGCAAAGGCATAGTTTTAAAACTGGCAGCTAGAAGTACATAATCCATGAATGCAGATTAAATGCATTAAAATATCAGGAAAATGTGAGCGCATAGATTGATTAAATAAATTTAAGCAAAGGCATAGTTTATTAAACTGGCGAGTAGATGTACATAATGCATGAATGCAAATTAAATGCATTAAATGGCATCTAGCTGGAGGTGAAGGCGCTGGAATGGCTTGGTGGCCACGTGTGGCTAGGGTACTTTGGTCATTTAATATAGACTTAAGCCATTTGCTATGCATCTCTATTACTTTGCGTATGTTGTTTTTGTGTTCTATAAGCCCGTGTTCTGAGGAAGAGTTTGTAGTTTCTGAGCAGGATATGTTATAGTTGCAGAGTCAAGACCCAGAAACAAGTTACTCAAGGTGATAATTTGTTATTTTCCACAGTTTCCTTCCATTAAAGTGCATAATGAAGCTGTGTTTCATAGTGCTTTAGTTGGACTATCACTATCACTTTGTGCATGATGTGTCGGTGCATGTATCTATGTATGCATGCATGTCTCTATGTACATATGCATCTATCTATGTGCATATCTATGTAAACATTTGTAGATGCATGTATGTATGTATGCATATGTCTGCAATAAATTCTCGGTATGGTTGACAATGGGTGCACACCTAGTGAATATAAAACTTCACTAGACCCTATGTGTTTCTCATTTTGGCTACTTTGTCTTGGGGGCTCACCTAGTGAATATCACACATCACTAAACTGTGTTGTCTTTGATTTTTGATTCACCTAGAAAATATTAGACTTTGATAGCTTGTAAGTATGAACACCTTTTAGGTGTGAATCATAGCACAACGCAACTTACTAGTCTGTGATATATTCATACCCTTTCTTTGTATCTTGTGTTGGCATTGTGTATGTTATCTTGTTGCATTACATATATGTGTGTGTTCCTTTGTTCTTATGTTGGTTTTCCATGGGATCTTGGATCTTAGGGGCTTGGACACTCCTCCTTAGATTTAGATTCATCCTATCTCTTCAACATTTGGATAATAGAATCCCTCTTCACACATTTTGTACTTTAGTGTGAGTCTAAGAATAAGTGCATACACTCCACTAAAGTGAGGGCTAAATGTAGCATCGTAAATTATCAGCCATGACAGTTTCACACTATGTTTTGCTCCTCCTTAAGTAATTGGACCTAATGGAGAACTTAATCTACTAAATTATGAATTTTGTAGCCCATTTTATTATTTTCTAACAAATTACAAGTAAAAAAAAAAAGCATTCATTTAATACTTTTCCCCCAACTTCTTAATTCTTGAAAATAGGTCTACAAAGCTGACGCCTAAGGTGGCTATGTCCCCTTATTTTGGATCCAAATTCAAATATGTAATTGTTGGTATTTTATTATTTGAATTTCAAATGTCTAAATTCAATTTTCAGGATTTAAGTTTTGATAAATTAGAATAATTGTTTATAGATACCTAGTCATTTCACTATTTGAAAACTATCTAGCAAGAACAGGCAATTATTGAGCAATTTATGGTCAAGCATTTCAAGAGCATTATCAAGCAAGTCAAGAGTAGAATTTCAATGATTTATTATAGCAATTAAAGATCCAAGCATCATGTCAAAATGTGTATGAGTTCATTCATGTTTATGTTGTTATATTGTTTGTGAATACTAACCATTGTAGGTCTCCAAGTAATCAAGCAAGCAAGATCCAAGCCTTGAAGAGAATTTTGTTGCTTCAATACTTCAAGGAAGCCATTGAAGGGTGGTCAGTTGTATTCCATTTTTAATTCATCATTCATTTTTTTCATTTATCCCTATCCCTCAAAAGGATAGGATTTCTATCATTAACATTGCCATTGTGGAAATGGAAACACTAACACACGGTTTTACTAAGGTGAACCCCTAAATGATACTACCTTTCTTCTCTCTTTGAATGTGCAGGTTTCAATTTAAAAAAAGACTAGCTCAGAACTTTGAAAATCAATTATTCTTTGTTGCAATAAAACCTTACATCTAAACAATTCACGAAAACTCAGTTATAGAATTATCTGATAGTGATCTAATAGTGCGACAAGTAGAAAATAAAAGATCTGATCTAGCATCTGAAGATTGTTAAATCAAATCTAAAATATCCCTATAGAGACATAGGTGCCCTGTGAATATTAGTCCAACATTTTGAGCCCCAAATTTTTATCACAGGTGCATAGTGTCTTGCTCAATCTAATTTTGTAGTCTAAATTCCTCTGTGACTTTCCAGATCTATTGTTTTTACATCAAAACAATCATTTTCATTTCATTGTTAGGTTACTTTCACATTTGGTCAAGGGAAGGTTGACACACCTTTTAGGTTGTAATTCAATCATATATCTTATCCAAACCCAATCAAAACCCCCTTTTATTTAATGAAATAGGAAAAAGGTGTCAAACCCCTAAAAAGGGAGATCTCCCCTAAGGGTCACACATTTTTTAACATTTCAAGAATTTGATGGGAAACCTCTTTATCATTTTAAAATATATGTCATCCATCCTATCAAAAATCTAGATGGGAGTGATAATTTTTGGGTGCTTTAAAAAGTATGATATAAAAAATGGTATAAGATATATAGTTTTTGTGAGTCAAAAGATACCAAAGCACATTCCCCATAAAAGGAAATTATTTCCCAACATAACAGGATGGAGGTGTTAATAAACACAAACTGATGAACAAAGATAATAGCAATTTATGTTACAATGAGAATTATTAACTACTTGGACAAGCCAATGTGATTGATAAGGTGATGCAAAAACTTCATGGGATTATGCCACTCAAGTTAGAAAATCAAGGGAACAAAATACTATAAATAGATCTAGTCAAATACTCCACTCTACTATAGATGATACATTGTACACTTGATATGCATAAGCATAACAAGGATACACATAATACAAAGGATACCAACAAGAAAATTAAGGGGAATGAGGTGTTTAAGAAACATAAAAAATACACTCAAAAACTTGTTCTTAACCAAATAAAATAAAGCATGGTGACACTCCCATTGGGATTCTAGACTAATCATCACATTGAGGCCAAAGTTGCATTTATCAGCATAAAGTTTACATTGGATAAGGGCTAATCAAAGGTTTGGGTGGAGGGAGATTCCCTCAATATTGCCAATTTCCTACTTGGCAATCAGAAGCTGAGATGGACTGTCAAACATCTTATTTTGGATTCCATAATGATGCTAAGATCCTTTAATGAGATCCGTGTCATGCATATCTATAGAGAAGGTAATTCCCTGGATGATTTGTTTGCAAATAAGGTTGTCAAACTTAATAATTTCAAGGTGTGGGAGGAGTACTCTCTCCTTCTTGAGGAAGCCAAGATTTTCATGCAAAATGATAGCTAATTTAGAGCTTGTGATTTGGGATGATCAAACAATTATCTGCCTCCTTGTTACCACACATTTTGTGGGTTATATTTCACTTAATCCTATTTTTATTCTTAATAAGCTACAAGAGTGATTTGGCTCTAATTTTTTCTATCATGACTATTGAAATGGGTGGAGATAGAAGTAGAGTTGATCCTCTATCTTGTGAGGGTTGGAAGAAGCAGAAAATTTGGAGAATCCTAAGACATAGGTAGTTTATGCCTTTCCTAGAGAGGCTTCATGGCCACAACCCCAAAGCCTCAGTGGAGTTTGTTCATTGTTGGCATAATAGACGTTTGAAGGTGAAAGGAGTGGAGTTTATTGTTAATGAATATTTTATTGCCTTTATCTCTAGGTTGTTGATGAATGGCCACAAATTTTTCAAGGAAAGGAAGAACAATGATGATGCTATGGACCAATTCTTCAAGGACAATGAACGAGCAGAGCTGATTAAGATGCTAACTTGGGGTATTCATGAACGCACTTCTCTGAAGCATATCTGGGATGAAGTGGTTGAGGTTATAATGTAGTATCTTACTATGTGAGGGGAAAAATCATTAGATGCAAACAATATAAACGTGCTTGAAATTAGAATCTAAGATAAGATCAAGAACATAAATCTAAGATCTAATCCTACAATTAAAAAATGAAACAAGGCTATTGAAAACAAATTAAGAAAACCTATGATTACCAAATTGAATGCAAAAAAAAGAAGTGTTATCATCCTGTATTAGAGTGTGTTCACTTGATGTTGGATTGCTTGAATAACTATGAAGCCTCCACAGTTTGTGTGCAAAGGTTTGATGAATGATGTGTGTTGGTTGATCAAAGAAAGGTTGAAGATCTATAAATGTTGATCTCAACAGTTTTTCATTGCGTAAGGTATATTGATTATCTAATCTTTTTTGTGAGGAAAGAGGTTTATTATATAGAAAATGAAATTTGAAATGGACAATCAGGATTCAACAATGTTGGATCAAGATCAACGGTTAAAAGGTTTTGAGAGGAAATAGACATGAATAAATTGTGCAAAGTAGATTGCACAATTCGTGTGATTGAGGAATAGATTGGCTAGTTAGGATTTATATTGATTAGTCAAGGTTTAGATTGACCAGTGAGGATTTTGATGGCTTATTTAGGAAATAGATTGATTAGCCAACAAATTAGATTGCTCAGTCAACAATCATAATTTTCTCAATCAGAAAGTGGGTGAGGATAATTGATTAATTCATTTAATTAATTAATTCCTTTTTTGGAGTTGAACGTTCAAATCAAGTTTCACTTTTGCAAACAAAAGTTACATTAATTTAATTTGATTTTTGATGAATGATTTGAATAGTTTGATTTAATTATTCAAATTTTAGAGGGAAAGTGTGTTAATTAAATTATTATGATTTATTAATTCAATTACCTTAGGGGAATAAGATTTTTTAGTGACGTAATTAAATAATTGGTATTATTTAATCAATCAGGACGAAAATAAAGTGAGATTGGGACTTCATTAAATAAATTTAATTTATTTAATTGGTTGAAATTGATGAAACGTTAATTAATTAAATAATGTTGTTTTACTCAATTAATAGCAGAAATAGGGTTTTAGGACCTTATTAAATAAATGGAATTTATTTAATTAGTCAAAAATGATAAAAAAAGTGAATTAATTAAATAACATGTCATATTATTCAATTAATATAGGAAATTAGGGTTTTGGATGTTGTTTGATGTTGTTTGATGTCATTCGATGTTGTTCGATGTCGTTTAGGGTGTGTGATAGGTGTTAGGTCAATTTTACATGTCTACACTTACTCTTGAATGTCATTTCACTGCTATTCTAGGGTACCATGTTACCATGCTCAATCATTTTAGACATGGTTTGCATGTTTATTTCCCATTTTTTCTCCTATCGTCTTTGGAAGTTTTGGTTTATGCCCATTTGAAGAACTGTAGGACTCCTATTCTACATGAGGGGCTCATTTTTCTCATAATGGAGCACGTGAGAGCTCATATGCCAACCAACTCTATTAAGGGAAATGAGAAGGCCACAAGTGAGGATTCCTTTTTAACTAGCTTAGAGACGAGTGTTGATGGCAATGTTGACTAGAATGTGGAGGAGGATAGCACTATGGGGGGTCCTTCTCCCATGAAAGCTTCCTCTAATAAGAGAAAGAAGGGGAATTTAAGGAAGAAGGGCCCTACCAAGAAGTTACTTATGTAAAAATTTGATTCTCATGTGTCCCTGTCGGATGGGGAAGATATTAGAGCTCTGGTGGTTCTCATAGACAACAATCCAAGGAGAATGTTGAGCACCATGAGGTGGGATCTGGTGCATCTAGTATTAAGGAGAAGGACTAGTCTATGGAGGCTAGGGTTGATGTAGCAAAGGATAATCCACATAGGGCTTCCAAAAGGATTGCTAATTTAAAGAAGAAGGGCTCAAAAGGTAGTAGGAAGGGAAAGAAGGTTACTTTGGAATAAGAACATGTAAAGGATATGGCAAACACTAATGTTGTTATTGATGACTCCCATGTCTAGTAGACTTCTCCTCATGGGGAGGGTGATGGGGTTCCTGGTAGTGAGGAGGCCTCAGTTGAGAAAATTGTGAGTGAGGATGTTGGTGTGAACCCTAACCTTGGGAAGCCAGAACCATTGAAGGTTAATCCTCTTTCTAAAGATTTTTCTTATATGAATGATGACTAAATCCATGTTTGAACTCTTGGATATTGCTCAATTAAGTGCCACATGCACCTTTAAACTTGCTAAATGGGTGTTGCAAGAATTTAACAAGGTCAATATCAAGATCAGGGGCTTGAAGGAGAACATGACAAACCAAAAGAATGAATCTTCTTTAGATCTTCTCATTGAGAGGTTGGCTGACTTGGAATGTTTCTTCTATAATTTCAAAGCCTAGTGTGAGATCCACCTTGGAAAAATAGAGGGAAAGATAAAGGAAACAAGTGAGGATATCAAGAAGTTATTGTTGGTTAGCCATAGCTTGGTTAAAAATAGTGTAGAGTCCCTAAAGGTTCTGTTTGGTAAAATTAGTCAACTTAGGGAGGATCAAATGTCCTATGTGGATATGATTGAGAATGACCACACCTCTAAAGGTAAGGGGAAGAAGATCGTTAAAGATGAGGCTAAAAGCCCATGCACTCAAACAAGGGGGAACCTTAGGAAGTCCTTTTAGGAAGAGAAGAAAGAGCTAACAGACATGGTGAACCTACACGGCAACCAAGAGATCGAGGTGGCCAACACCTTGAAAAATATGAAATAGATTTGGCATTTTTGTTGTTTTTTCTATTTCTACATTTCTACTTTTGGGTCGTTGGTTTTTGGTTGTTGGTTTACTGTTGACTACTACTTATGATTTATTGTTCTTTTCTGTTATAGCAACATTTTGTTCTAAAGTGTTGTAAATCGTTTCGGGTCCCTTCAAAACCTATTTTTCCAATATAATCAAAATAAAATAAAATAAAGAATCATGGTAGAGAAAAAGAAACCCCAAGAAAATTCTAACAAGAATGAAGATGTCAACTCCATCTCACTAGAGCTAGAGGTGGGAAATAGGAATATAACAAATGAGAATACCTTGGAAGGGGGAAAATAAAACATTTTAACATACAACCCCCTATTACTCAGTGATGAATAATAAGGAATGGAAATTGATAAAATAGAAGATAAGAAAGATGAGAAGAAGATGATGAAGTGGGTGAGTAGGGAAGATATTGGAAAAAGAATAGGAAGAAGATAAAGGATGTTACAAATGTCCCTAAATTATTTGACATGTTATACAAAAATTAGAAAGCTTCTAACTCCTCTCCAAATAATGATGTCTAAAATGTATTAGTTGGAATATGAGGGGACTTGAATCTCCTAATAGGAAATATATTATTATGATTTTTTGCAATATGATTAATTCCTTGGACTTCTTCTACTTCAAGAAGTCAAAGCTATAGGGTTTAAAATGGATAAAAACTTGAAAATCATTTAGAATATATACTATCCAAATTTTGAACAAAAATGATAAGGGGGGATGGGGAACTACAATTTTCATTAAAGTGGTCCGACTATGTTAAGGAGTTTAGTTTCTCTCAATGCAATAGAGGTATCTAGGTCATCATTGAAAAAGATAGCATGGAGTTTGGAGTGTGCTCAATTCATGTAGCTAAGAACTATAGAGATAGAATTGCAATGTGGAAACGGTTGAAAACCCTCCCAAGAGTCCCCTAGATTGTGGGAGGTGAATTAAATGTGATAGAACTTAAATATGAAAAATGTGGAGGCATTGAAATGGATTGGAAATGGAATGGGTACTTTTTCATAAATAATATGAAAGGAAGCCTATTTATATTTTTGGCCCTCTAGAAAAATGGGAAAAGAGAAAGAAAGGATATATGGCATACTTGGTTTAATTGTCAAAAATGAGGGAGAAGAATCTATTATAGAATTGATAGATTCTAAGCTTATAATGATCACTTTAGCTTTGAGGCCATTGATAATGGAAAAAGTGTGAAGGTTCATGCTTGCACTATTTCAGATCATTATCCCATTGAGGCTAAAATTTTGTTTCAAGGTAGCAATAGCACCAAAAATTTGAGAAGAAACATGTTCAAGATTAATATAAATCTTCTCAACATTCAAGACTAAAATGATGGAATATTCACATTCATGGAGATTAAGTATATAATTTTTTTGAGAGGGCTAACACATATTGAGCTATAGAATAAGAATCTAAAAATTTAGAAAAAAATATTTTTCAAACCATAGAAAAGTGCAATGGAATAAGAATGTAAAAGTTTGGAAAATTATTTTTCAAACTATAGAAAAGAAGTTGACTCTTGATGGAAGAAGGTATGGAAATAATCTTAATGAATTCCTCTATACTAGATAGAGATCCTTCTTCAAAACAAACCTAACAATGAGGTTCTAGTTGATGTATTCACCAATATAATACATAAGCTAAGGTGTGTACAAACCATAAAAGCTTCAAGGAATGAATATCAAAGCCAAAATGAATTGATTCAAATTTAGTGATGGAGGTTCAAAATTATTTTTTAATTTTCTCAAATAAAACATAAAAGAGGAAATTGATCAATTCAATTTTATAATATCCATATCAATAACACACTTATTATAAAAGAAGGGATTCAATTTTTTTTATCAAAACATTTTTATCTTCTAGTGATGATAATGATGAATGCATAGAAGCACAAGATTTATGTAGGAAAAGAATTCCTAAAAAGGTCAAATAGAATTATGCTAGCATCCTAGAAAAGAATATTAGTAATTAGGAGACCATAAAATTCATTAGACAATTTAAGAATGATAATCTCTAGGAATTGATGGGATTCCTAGTATGTTTTATAAGAAGAATATTGAATGGGTCATTGTAGATCTACTACTGGTATAGAATAAAGATATTAAAAAGGAGATATTAGATAATAGTATTAGTAGAGACATCATAAATATTACTCGAAGAAGAGGATAGAGCACAATTGAGAAATTAGAAACCAATCACTCTCCTTAACTTCCCCTATAAAATTCTAGCTAAGATATTGGCTTTTAGATTTAATGGTATCCTCTCAAATTTCATAAATACTATTGAAACAGGCTTCATAAAAGGTAGGTATATCCTAGAAAATTTGATGATCAATTGGAAAAACATGAAATGCCATACAAGAATATTGGCATGAATATTGCCATAGGTTTGAATGGTTATCCATTATCATGACAATAAAGGTCTTTGGATTTCCTCCCAAGTTTTGTGAGATAAGTAAAGTGTTGTTTCAGGATGTTGTTACCAGAATTTAATGTGAATGGTACCTTAATTGAATTTTTTTCTCTTCAAATATCTATTAGGAAAGATGACCCCTAGCTCTAGATTTTTTTGTGGTTTCTCAAATTCTTTGCATTTGTTACTAAGAAAAAATAGTAATGGTGAGATGATTAAGGGATTGTCTCTCCCAAACAATGATGAACTACTAAATGTTCAATTTATAGATGATATTTTAAAAAAAAATTTGTAGATATGAAAGAGAGGAATTTCGATAACATGAAGAATAAGTTGAATATATTTTGTAAATAATTTGGTACTAAAATATTTGAGAGTAAATCAACTCTTCTCAGTCAAAAATAATTCCTTCTAAACTAGTTTAATAACAATGGTCTTACATGGGGGTCCCTAAAAAAATTGAGATATTTGGCATCCCCTTTTCTATTAAACAAATCCCTTAAATATATGAGGGATCATGTCCATGAAAAAAATTGAAAAAAAATTGTAAATGGAACAAGTAAAGCATGTTAATGGTTGGCAAGTTTTAGGTATGTTAGAAGATTCAATCCTCCTACAATATCTATTATGCCTCAGTTTGGTTTTTTAATAGTTACCAAATCAATAATATTCAGAAGCCATAAGGAAGTTCCTCTAGTATAATGGAAAAGGAAATAAAAAGATGATAGCTATCAACCAACAATGGTGTTATTTTGATAGAGATAAATGTGGTTTAAGATTAAAGGAATTAAAATTCAAGAGTTAACTCTTACAAAAAATGGATAATTAAGTCCTTTAATGGAGAGGAATCATGGAAGGTGCTTATTACGAATAAAATTTAGATGGCTCTTTCAAAAAATCTAATCATTGGAAAGGGCTTCACCCACAAGATATCTTATTTGGTAATTTTTTTGTTTCTCCCTTTTTCTCTAATGTTCTTACGAGTTTATAAAACTATGGGATATGGTGAGAAACTTCATAAAAAAAATTAGTGCATAAGATAAAGTTAATAATAAAATCTATAGTTATAGACCCATATGGTTATTGAAAACTGAATCAAGTCATATATTGGTGCTAGCTAAACAATAAATTTTCTTTTCCATAGTCCCAAGGAATACATTCTGTGAACCTAGTGTTTTTATCCTAATCTAAGTATGAAAACTAACTAAACTAGAATGTAAAACAAAACACAAGATCACCTCAAATGATTAGCCTAAGGAAGAAAACACAAAAGAAAGACAACAAAGATAGTGATTATACCTTTTGTGTGTCAATCCCCTTGGTTGGCCCTTGATGTGGTTGATTAGTGTGCTCCTTGGATGGATGTGAAATGAAGGGTGGATGCAAGATAACGAAGACTTGATGAAGCTACAATAAAAAATGCACTTGAACTTAAATGCTAATGCAAGGAATAATGCTATAAAATGGCTTGATAATTTGGTAGCATAAGGGTGCAAAATGATTAAATTCTTGAAATGCATTAGAAGAGGGGGGCGTATTTATAGAAGAATTTGAATTCTCTAGAGAATTAAACGGTCAAGATTTAGCCACAATGGCCAAGATGGAGGGCTATGGTGAGTTGAGGACTCACAAGCCCTCACATCTTGCCATGTGGCAGATGAAGTGTCACAAGGACACATGAGGTGGAAGCTGACATGTGATGGAGGTACTTGCAAGTACCTTGGCATAAGGATGATGTGGCATCTTAATGATCACATGGGAAAGAGGAAAGCTTAGGGAGAATAAAAAGTGAATTTTAAATTCAAAATGATTGGGGATATCTTGTAGATAAGACAAGGTTCAAAAAGAGAGGTGAGAAGTACCTTGGATAAGACAAGGTCCTTAAAAGGTAAGTACTTATCCACATGCGACTAATATGACAAGTCAAAGGTTCTAGAAGACTTTGGCACATGTGAGTGATGTGACAAGTCAAAGGTTCTATAGCTTGCATGGGGAAGAGAAGATTCCTTGGAGGAATAAAATTGAATTAAAAATTCACATGGGGAAGACAAAAATGAATTAAAAATTCCTTGGGGGATGGGGAGAGTTGACCAAGGTACTAATTAGACTTAACTGATCAGTAATTAGAAGATTATTAGTGGTTAATAAGGGTTAGAAACCAACTTGAAAAAGTTGGAGGATGTGACACATCCTAATCAAGGATTAGGCATGTACACATCCCTAATGAAGAGATTAGGAGGTGGGTTAGGATTTTAAAGTGAAAGTGATGTGACATGTGAGGGATTAAATAAATGTCATATTTATTTAATTCATTTGATGAAAGGAGGATTAAATAGATAAGGTATTTAATTATTAACTAAATACCTTGGGATTTGGAAGAATTAAGGGATATTAGTTAGATAATAGCAATATTACCTAATTAACGCAAATAAGAGGATATTTAGATGAAAAGAGATAAATTTGGACAAATGAAAGTGTCCAAATTTGGATGTCTACACATTCTATCTTGAAGAAAGCATGCCGTAATTTACACTTCCCTATTGATATAAGTTTCAATAAAAAATTTTATGAGAACCTCTTATGGTTGACAGATATATATTTTTTAAATCAACCCTAAGAAGATGTATAGGGTATTAACTGATTCCCAAGAAGTCATCAATTGATCATTTGAATAATAGTTGTAACCTTAACCTTAGTTAAAGTAAATGGTCTAAAAAAATTGAGTATTGTTTGTCTAATGTCATTGATAAAAAATGTCTTATTTTAATTGGTCGCTTTTGCTTAAGATACTAGTTAGTTGGTAAGAATTGTTTTAAATTGGACTTAGTTAAAAGTATGTGTAAATTTTTCAATTCTTAAGAGATTGTTGAGAACTATTTTTAAGGAAATTTTGGTAAGGAAAATTTGTTGATGTTTATTTTTGGTCCAGGGGGTAGGGATAGGAACAATAAATTTTCTTTACATGAGATTTTTTCAGTTATTTTGAGGGGTTAAATTTGCATTATGATATATTTTTGTCTTATTTTAGCCACTAAGATTCTTTGGTTACTACGGAAATGGAGAAATAAGGATAAATTTTAGGGCAAGAGAAGATAGCTTACAAATTCTTCTAGAAGACTCACCTTTCATAATATTTCTAGGTAGGTTGCCATGAAACTTGAGATAACTAAAGAGAAATTATTAGAGCTAATGGATGAAGGGAAATCATGTAGCAAGAGATGAAAAATCAAAATAGCCAAATTCTAGCCTCATTATGCCAAGAGGGTAGATGTCAATTTTGTTAAGAAATATATGCAAAATTCCAAAATACATAAACAAGAAATTTTCCTTTGATATGTTGATAGAAATTATGAGGCTTAAGAAAAGGGAAATACGTTATGTTGATGTTTTTCTAGAGGCCATTAGAAAAAATGACGACATTTAAGTAATTTCTTTGCTAATTGATACTTTTTAGGGAATTGATAGTTATGATGAAAGTTGTAACAAGTAATATAATTTTACTTTGGTATGTTATATACTGGTGTCTTTTTGATATGTGAGACTGGAAGATGCTTAAGTTGGTCCCTTTTGTGGTTTTTAAGATAATACTATGCATATGTTTCAACTATTTTATCTTAGATGGATGAATAATAGTATCCTTGAACTCTAATTTCCCCAAGGGGCATCTAAATCATATTGTAGCCTACTACTTTATTTTGGTAATATATAATCAATTTAAAAAAATCTAATGTATTTTATGAAAAAGATTTAACTTCCCACACAAGAATGACCTACCTTTTGACTCCTTATATTTTAGGGGCTCTCATTTTTGATAAAATAGATAATGTAGAGAGAATTTGAATTTCATATTCATGTTGTAAATATATATACTTGAATGCATTTGGAAGAAATAAGAAGAGTACATATCTAAAGTTGTTATATCTGTAATTTATAGGAAATCATGTATTTTTTCATATTAATGATGCTTTGTGGGGCTCTAAATACCTTGTGATTTTTCTACCACAAACCCATGTTTTTGTATATACATTCTAATCATGTTCTAATTTCTCATTCATATTTAGGTTTAAATATTATATAATAACTTAATTTACACACTTAAAGATTGTAAACTCTATCATGGTATCAACACCACCTTTAGACCATGTGAGTTCTTATATAATAGGGAAAATAAAATTGCAATCCCAATAACACTATCTCTACATAATTATTTTTATATATATCATATAAATCTGATCATATGTCATATATACATATATCTCTTTATATATAATATTTTAATCATTTGCAATCTTTACAATACATGACATTATCATCTTGACATGTTTAGAGCTAACCCCACCTTTGGTTAACCTATACTAGCTAATCTTTCTTAATAGTTTTCCATTTATTATTTTTTAACTTGAATTTTTTCCTTCTTTCCATTTTGTAAATGTGAAATGTTCATTAAAGTCAATCCAAGAAATTGAAATACATTTCAAGAGCTCATAATGCATATAGCAAAATACAAACTTTCACTTCATAAAATATAAGTTATAAGACTCTAAGAAAGAATATGATTTTAAAATACAAACTTCTTTTTTATAAAATAATTTAAAATTCTAAATTTTATTTGAAAATTATTTTCTTTCTTGTTTGTTCAAACTATCACATTGTATCAAAGTAATGTTTCTCCTTAATTCAATGATATAATAAAGTCTTGAAATATGTTCAGAATCTTGACCATTAGAAAATAAATAATCTATATAAAAAATTGACTATTTAGCATCCATATATATATTCAAAACTGAATAATAAAAGCACTCTGAATGCAAGAGGAAATTGTTGGTGTTCATTATATATATTTTATATATAGTGGTGTTTCACCGAATATAAGTAAAGGACATAAAACATATCGATGGTGGCGTAAATGAATAGAAAACAATGAAACAACACGGAAAGTGTGATAGGAAGATTCCATTCAAATTAATTTCGTGAAGTAGTTGTCATTTTCAAACTTATTAATTATTAATTCTATTTTTTATTTTTTATTTTTTTTATAAGTTAAAAAAATTATTAATTTAAAAAAAATTAATCATGAAGTTTGAAAATTGTCATTGAGCAATTTAATTTGTCTGGTTTTCATTCATAGTCAATTTTTGCAACCATTTTCTTATTATTTTTATTCTATTCATGATATGATATCATGTTATGTGATGTTTTATTTAGATTTAATGTATATTTTTCAAGTCAATTTTGTTGATCCATATATGGTGAGTAGTAGTTCATAAAAATTATCTTTTTTAAATATGTATGAATCACTTACCACTAATTGCATACAAGGGATATTTATAGGGGTGAAGCATCCAAACTTCCTTGGAGGTCATTCGTACAAAAACTACTCTAGCTCAAGTGAACTTAATCTACTCTACTTAAATGTCACATTTTTCAATGGCTAAATAATCAATAGCATTTATACACCTCATTGTCAGTAAAAAGGTATAAATAGTTGACCTATTTTTATTAACCAAGATTTAACTTTGGCTATTAAAGGGATGAATGGTGTTTCCTCCAAGATCAAGCCTACTTAACTTGCTACTTCATCTTTAAAACCTTCCACAAATATTATAAATACTATGAATGAGAAGCAATTGGAAATCAATCAAAAGAGGTCAATCCACAATATGGTTAGATCAAATCATAAAACAAGACCCAATTGATCAAATTAAACTCATTACCAATGACGTGAAAAGATTAAATTGAATGAAATAAAAAAGAAACAAGAGCATTAACAAAATTAAACCCTACTTGTACCTCCCTCAAAGATGCAAGTCCTCACTCAATTGTTGAATTTGAGACTATGCTTTGAGATATGTTGGATTCCTCATGCTTAGCATTAACCCTACACCTTGTCAACTCACCCACAAAATTATCTAATAGTGATCCAATAAATTTGCAAGTGAAATTAGAGAGCTCAAATTTGACATCAGAGGACTACAAAAATAAAACTAAAATATCTCTACAAGGACAAGGAAATCATATGGGGGCTATTTCCTCTTATTATGACTAGTTTTAAATTTATAGGATAGGTACGTACATTCTACCCTTCCTAGATCTACTCGTAAATTCTTGTTTTAGTTCCTCAATTGTTAAAAAATTATATTTTTTTATATTAGGGAACTTAATTTAATTAGGTTAATCAAGAAAAATCAATTCCAATTCATCCAGAAGGCCCAAAAGGATGTAGATCCAGGTGTGATTTGCTCACCTTCATGGTTGAAATTCAATCTAATCACCTTGTTGATTTACATCCCAATAACCCCCTTGTAACAAAAGAAAATTGATCCTAAGGTCTATGAACATAAAACTTAAGGTTCATCATTTTCTATGTTACAATTTTTAACTAAAAAAGATGCACTTGTATTATGTTGATCTCAAAATTCACTTTTTTAAAAGTAAAATATGTGAGCACATTTAAAAAATGAAAACTCAAGTGCATTTATATTTTCCCAATAAAATGCTTGCATTTTCTTTGTTTTTGGCACATTGGCCATTTTTTGTACACCATTTGTGTGCACATACCCAATACACAAATACCAATAAAAATCTTAATGAACTTTCTTTAGAAACTTTTCAAACCATGAACATATCTTACCTCCTTGATATTTTTTGGTTTAGGCCATTTAAAAATTTTCTTACCTTATATGGATCCATCTTCAATCCTTCCTCTAAATTTACAAATCTTAAATACACCAACTCTTTCTTCATGAACTACACTTCATGATGCTTATCACCAACCTTTCTTTATTTAATCATTGTAAAACCATTTAAATTTTCTCTAGGTGGTTTTCCTTGATTTTATTGAAAATTACAATTATTCTCAAAGGTAGGTTCATTAACCTCATAGTTATACTTCAAATGTTAGTCAATCCAAATGCATAACCAACCATTGAAGTACAATCCTTCATTTTTTAATTATTTAATTCCACTCATCTCCCTCTCTAATTCTTATCTTATGAAAGTTATTTTTCATATTAATCTTGTTAAAATACATTTCTCAACTTAATAAATACATTATGTCATCCATCATTGGTAATGAGAACCTATAATTTATGATAATACTATTTATTTCTCAAGACTACATTCACATCCTCCACTCACCATCCTTCTTGGATGCTAGTATTATAGGTACCACATATGCACTCAAACTCTCTTAGATCCATCATTTCCTTGATATCTCCTACACTTCCTAGTTCAACTCTTTATTTTATATTAGTTTTATCCTATGCATTACCTTATTTGGTACACTTAATCTTGAGACTTGATCCATATAGTCACCATTACTAATTACTAGTGATAATCCATTCAAAATATTATACTATATGATGTCTTGGTGTTCTACCATTATTTTTGAAAAAACATGATGCAATGCATCTTCTGCATTTGTTATAGTACCTACTAATATTATGTATCCACACACCTTGGGGATCAATACAAAACACATATTCACATACCTCAATCGATACAAAAATATTCTCCCATCCACTAAATAAATTCTAGTACTACTATAAATATGTCTTCTTTCCTTCATTAGAATCAACGTATGTCTATTACTATTCATTGTTATATTGTAAGTGTTCACTCTTCCATAATGTTTATCATTTTATATCTAATTCGCATGGTCTCCCCAATGTAACAAATGAAACACATAAATTAGCATTTTGCCATACAAAACTTAATAATGGTAGGTATCTAAATTAATCCTAACATTGTTTCTTTACTAAAACCCTATGTTATTTTTGCAACTTTTTGGAATGTTGTAGCCTTTCTAATTTACGCTTATCAACCATCTCCTCAAAAACTGAATTATATGTACTATAGATATCTATTATAACCTTACAATGTACTTACCTCTAGATTTATGTATTCTTCATAACAAAAATTTCCTCTATATTGGCTCATCCTCATACTAATAATTTAGTAGATATCTTATTAGATATCTTATTGTGGTAAGGGACTTAACTTTTTCTAGTTACTCTTTGGAGATGTAAGATATATTAGTTTATCATCAACATGGGCATCTCCCATTATTTCTTTTGATCTCCTACTACTCCTTTAACCTTGATAATATTGAAAAATATAGTGTACTTCTTCCCCACATCTAAAACATGTTCCCCTGAAGGGTCTTCTATCACCTCCCCTTATCTCCCCTTACCTCTCTCATATCCATCAATTTAATCACTATAGCATAATTTTTTATTGTCTCTATCTTTACAATAAGGATTGGTACATTCTCATTCTTTTTATTATAGGTTATCACTCTTATAATCCTTCACATATAGTCTTTTATCAATGTGGTGTGACCTACCCTCATAGAATCTCTCTGCTATTCCTTTTTGTTAGTTCTAAATGTCTTCAAATAGTTAGCTTAATTTCCTTTATATAATGAGGGCTATTTGATATGATTCCTTTATTTGATGTTTAACATAGCTATATTTCTCTAAATTTATTCTACTAATCCATTCATGTATCTTTCAAATTTCTCTACTCATTCATTATGTTATGAATGGATTTTATCTTTTAGTACTCCTTAGTATATTACTTTATAGTCATGTTACTTTGTTATAGATTGTGTAACTCTTTTATTAGCTCTAGTTGGTAATTTTTGGTATTAACTTACATTTTAGTTTCTTCAACATTTTATCCCATTTATCTATATTAGGTTTACCATTTTTATTCTTTTCTAACAGATTTATTTTCACCAAATGACATAGTGAGCCTTCAACTTAGCCCTAGAAAATTTTACTCTATGAAGATCATCAATTTCTTCATACTCAAAATTTTATTCTAAATTAATTATCCAATTATTATTTTTTCTTCATTTAGACTACCAAAATAATTAGGAACATATACTCTAGATTTCTTCCTAATACTTAATATAGCTTTTTAAAATATTTCTTTTTTTTTCTTCCTCTTCACTTTCACCCTACTTAGTAGGGATAGCTTCCTATTCTTCATCACTTTCATCATTTCTATGGCTAGGATTTATTATATGGTTCTCCTCAAAAAAATACATTTGGATCTTTATAATTTCACCATCTCAAGCATCTCATTCATGTTCTCCTTATTCCACTAAAATACCATGTCCTCTCCACAGTAGCATATTGGGTTATGTGTAAGTTATTAGAGGTCAACAATCAATACATGATGACTCTTGAAAATTTCCTCATATTCAATGCTCTATTTACAAGCCTCATGTGGGATGCATCAAATTAGTAATTTATTCACAAAAAATACCTTCCTACTAGAGATACCTTATTTAATTCTTACAAACTACAAAACAAACATAAATATTTTGATGTGCACTGACTCAACCTTAATGGTGTATACATTATTTACTCCTTCCTCTTAGTATGATTTAATTATGAATCTCACATTATGACTCATGAATTCTATACTAGTTCAATTGATGTTATCCTTGCTCCTTATTAAACTAATTATAATTATATACAATAATATTAATTAATTGTGCTTTGATACCATCTAATACAATCAAGGATGAATGATCCAATGAATTATTTTCTAACCATGTATCCAATAAACAAATGCACAACAATTCAATGGAACAAAAAAGTGACAACATGTTCTTTCTTAAAAAATAATTAACATTAAAATCTATTGCAATGGGCTTCCACCCTACCAAGACTCAACAATTTCATTAAAATTGAATAAACTAGTAGTTTTGTGTAGCAACACACATCAATGAGCCGATAGGAAGAGAGCCACATGAATGACAAGCGATGTGTAGACATTGAGACTGGAAGAAGATTATAATGTCAATGGCATGAGGGGGCACAATAGCTATGAAAGGAATATGCAACATTAGGTATATGTTGTAGTAGATGCAGACAACATAGTTACATAGTAGGGAATCTAATGAACAATACTACTTACATAAGATTGAAAGAATAGAGGCTTTCAAGAACATGAGGCATATGTTGTAGAGTGCAACAATGAGGAATGCCTTACAAAGAGGAAGATAAAGTGTATAATAGTAACTATTTTATTGTACTCTAGGAATACTGAGACAGAAGAAGCCATAAATCAAATAATATATGTTTTAGTAACAATATTCACAAAAGAGCAAGATCCACAATAACAAAAGTATGGAAAAATGTAGATTATTAATATCACCTCCATATCTGCTTCCATCTGTGAAGTCTAACATGCAAAATTATCAAGGAAGCGTAGTGGGGCTCCTATACCCATTATTTTGCATTATCAAAGCATGCTTAAAATAATAGAGTACATCATCTATAACAATCTTAGGGTTAATGAGGTCACAATAAGAGGAGATTCAATTTTTTGGAGATAACCATTAAATGCTGAGAATTATCAATGAGCTTATCAGTTTGGGCTTCATGCATAGTACGCACGAGAAAATGAATATCATTTTTATGATTAGATGGCATATCTCCACCTATATAACAAATTAATATGCAATGTATGTCTGTGAGGCCCCACCTCACATATCATTAATATAATCCTAGATTGTTATATAATTTTCTTAAATAGATGGCTAGATATATTATAGGCAATAATTAAAGTGATTGAGTGCCAACCATATTGTATCTCATTTTTACCTTATAGTGTATCATCATTATTTTATTTGAAATTATAATGGGAAGCAAAGGAGGGTGTTAACCCTAATGGGTTAAAAGGAGGATATGTATATAAAGGATAAAGTGTGTAAGTAATAGTTGGTGAAAAACTAACTTTGTTGAATATATATATACACATATAGAGGTGTAAGTGTTGGTTAAAGAACAATTCTATTAACATTCAATTAATTATTTTGTGATAACATCATTATTATTGGTAAGTATTTTGGTGGGGTAAATAATAATATTATGTAGTTAAGTTGTTAATTATATGATACTATTATTATTAAATTTGAAAAGATTTCATTAAATAATACCAATATCATTAAGTTTTATTAGTTAATCAAAATATAATATTATTTTGGATAAGGTTTAATGTCTAAATAATTGATGGCATTACTAATGTGTATTTAGTTTGGAAATAATAATGTTGGCATATAATTAGTTGAATTCATGATTATATAAGGCCACCCCATAATTTAGCCACTGGATCAATTTTTTATGATACAAACTAAGGCTCTTTTAGTAGCTAGCAACAAAGTACCCTAGATGAATTATGGTAAAAACAATTTGAAAATAATACCAATATCATTAAGTTTTACTAGTTAATCAAAATATAATATCATTACGGATAAGGTTCAATGTCTAAATAATTGATGACATTACTAACATGTATTTAATTAGGAAATAATAATGTCAGCATACTATTAGTTGAATTCATAATTATATAAGGCCACCCCATAATTTAGCCACTGCATCAATTCTTTATGATACAAACTAAGGATCTTTTCGTAGCTAGTAACAAAGTACCCTAGATGAATTATGGTTAAAAAAAATTAATTATTTGTGTGATGTAGAGTATAAGCAAGAGAACAAAAATCAACAATTCCCAATGGAATCTAGCATAATGTCACGCCCCGCCGTGCGAACCCCAAAGGAACTAATAACAATGGATTTTTTTTTTTTAAAAAGGAATATAATAACATACTTAAGTATTATAACATAACAATGTATTATGAGGCACAACTAGTTCCAATGGGGTACACGAAGTGACATGACTACACCAACCCACAACAACGATAATAAGATAACAATAATTAATCCATTACGCAAATCTACTCATTCCCATTTCATCATTTAAAATATCTATCAACTATCTCCATATTAATAACATATGCACATATGCCAATACATGGAATTATAAAGATATAAAGTGTTACATCTTTCGATAGATACAACTCAACATAACCAACTATAACAAATGATCCTGAATAAATACATGGGTTGAATAAACATTACATCCCAATGATAGTAGAATACAATTGACTGGAAATACATCTCAATAACTACATATACAAATCACATCAAGGTCATCCCAACACACGTGGGAGACAATACATCAATGAATATATTACATCAGGAGTATAACATACATCTGGTACAATGAATTACTGGATCATCAACATCTTCCAAAAACCTGCAACAAAAATACATCTGCAACAGAGGAGGGGACCCAATGGGGTGCGAAGCACATTCCACCCAACCACCCCTGTGCTGAGAGTAGACAAGGAAGGGTCCCCGACCAAGCACACCTAAAAATAACAAAGAATAACTCCAAAAAATGCCTAACAATAACAAAGAATAACTCCAAAAAGACAACTTAACATCAAAGACCGCTTAGAAAACTCACAATGACAAATCCCAAGGGCACAACAACAAATCACTTCTGGACGTAACAGTAAAACACCTTTCCAAATTACAACTAGTCACACTCACAACATCAATGAAACTCAAGGCATAATAACAAAGACTTATTCCAACAATGACCAAAGAGAAATCAATAAATCACTTAACCTCTACAGACACAATATCACTTAACAACTACAATCACAAAGTCACTTAACAACTACAAACACAATATCACTTAACACGAGGTTACAATGCTTCCAGAGAACAAAGATCATGAACATCGACAAGAACTGATTAACTGTCGACATAGGAAGAGTGTCATGCATAAATTGCCATGAGTTACCCTAGCTCAACCTTCCTAGGCTACCAGACCCCATCTTTGGAGTTGCCACGGCCTCTACGGCTGCGGACCCTCGCATAAAACTATCGTCCATCTCCACATCTTTCGAGCCTTGTCATTCACTTGCTTCTGAGAGAGACGTCCTTCCCATCTTTATTAGTGTAGCCCCCATTAATTCATTTGATTATCACTTGATTGAACCCTAGGTGAGTTACCCTGGCGCCTGTTTGTGTTTTGGACCCCCACAAAGAGCCATTCTCCTATCGACAACACATCCACGGTACAAAACTACAATCCAATGGGTAAAATGGATAAGACGACCTCTCCAAACCAAGGAGGCAACAAGAAAAAGAAACTCACTCCAAAATTGGAGGAAACCAATACGAATACACACTCATTCCAAAGGAGGTACAAATCTCATTACCCACTCCTATTTCCTAGGAGGCACAAATCCCGTTCATGGAAACCGGGTACAACATAATAGTACAATACATCAAGGTGATTCACAAAATGAACCTCTACACCAACATCCCACTCTAGAGAACTTCTTTGGAAGACTTACATAAACCCTTAATCCCAATTGCCCGACTTGAAGAATAAAAGAAACATGATAGATAAACATTCCATTTCTGGAAGCCCTTAACAATAACTTAAACTCTTACGAATGGTAAGGTAAACCTAGGGTTTTCCCATACAACACAATAAAACAATGAAGAGAATACCACCACAAACTTAACAAATAACCTCAAGAAAATGAGTACTTAAGAACAACTCCATAAAGAAATATTTCCAAACTCAATAATTTCATCAAACAAATAACTCGACAATTCGAGAATATTCGATTCAAAGCAGAACACATTGCTTAATCCAAAGTCGCACAATTACACTATAACATCATATCTTTTAACTTTAACTATTCGGTCCAATTCCAAACACAAAATTAATTATAATTCACACTAACTACATTAATCATTGAAATTTTCTCCTATTTGTATCATATAAAAAAAAACATCATATTTACAATAAACCACTCTATTACCCAAATATTCAAATATATAAAAATAATCATTTAATAAAATTAATATAACCCTATTACAAAAGTACTTTATAAAACGAATCCAGTTAATACACAATCGAATTTTATAAAAATAAAAATTAAATTAAAACCCAATATATATATATATATATTAAATAATATATAATAACTATATATTATATAATATATAATATATATATATATATATATATATATATATTCATATTATTTTATAAACTAAATATTAATAAAAAAAACCCAATTATAAAATTTATTTAATAAATTAAATTCGAATTAAATTTAATTTAAGCTTACAAACTTTATAACTAAAAATATGAAATTTAAAAAAAAATAATAATAAAATAAACTTTTATAGGAGGAGGTACGCCTCCATTGAGGAGGCTGCGTACCTCCCAATAGGGAGGCCGCGACCTCCCCAATGGCCGCGTACAGCAGCCAAGGGCTGCCGTGCCAGCAGCCACTTGGGCTGCTGGGTATGGCAGTCCTTGATTGCCGCAGCCCTTTCACACCAAGCGACGGGGTACAGGGGGTACGGCATGGTCGGCCCCTCCTCACTGAATTTTATTTATTATTATTTCTTTTTTATACAATTTCTTTATTTTATATTTCTTAAATATATATTAAATTTATAAATTTAAGAAAGGACATGGATTTTCATAATCAAAACAAATTCGCTCAGACGCATATATATATATATATATTTTAAAAATAAATATTTTATTCAATACACAGAAAACGAGGCCCGACCCAGCCTACAGGAATATATATATACCTATTTATTTATTTTGTTTTGCCCAGAACATATTATTTATATATTATATTAAAACTTAATTCAAGGAAAAAAAATACAGAAGAGATTATAAAATAGTCATGAAATTAATTAAATAAACTATATTCAATACCCTCCATATAAAGTCTTCAATAGAGATGACTTTTATTCAGATCTCATGAAATAAAATTACAGAGGTAAATAATAATTATAATATGCATTTAAATAACCCAATAGTATTGTCACACAAATATGTATACCAAATTTAGTTTAAATATATTTAAGAGTATATACTTATTTTCAACAAAGATTCAGAAGAATAACAATATAAACAAATAAGTTTTACGAAAGAACCAAAATAAATATGGAACGTTGATTCAACAGTAACACGATTTTTATTTCAACACAATAAATTTCTCAACTAAGTTATATTGAAGGAATTTCCAATAGGTTGTACTAAGTTTCCTACAGAAGATTTCGAGGGTTTTACTACAAATGAGTTTTCAAACATAAAACTTCATTCAACCAATTTTTGAAACATAGCAACCAGATCTGTTACAGAACAATGAAATATTAATAATCTTAAAAGGAGAATACCTGGAGTCCTTTGTCTGAAGAAGAAACCCTCCTGTAACCTCCTCTCAAATTCCTCCTGTAACTCCTTTCTCGACCTTCTGCCTTCGATGTTCTATTGAATCCCTCTTTTCTTTCTAAACTCACAATAATTTCCCCCAGAAAAACCTCCAACACTCAAAACTATCTTTCTTAATTTTTTTCCTTTCTAGATCCCCAAAAACAACAGAGCAAAAACTTCTGTGTGTGAATAATTCCCTTCATAAAAATAATAAATCACTAATTAAAATCAATAAATCTTTTTCCGCTTTCTTTTCCAAAAAGCCTCTTTTTTTATTGGTCCTTTTCCAGCTTTTAAAAGCTCACACTTATCTAAATTTTTTAATTGAAATAATTTATTTAATTTAGATATTATCTTCACATAATTTCCTAATTTAATATTAATAAAAAAATATAATGTCTAATTATTCTCAACAATATTAATTTTAATTAAAATTATTTGAATTTTTAATTAATTAAATCACTTTTAATTTATAATATATTTAACTTTAACATTTTTCTAACTCTCAATTAAATCAAATAACAAGGCAACATTAATTAATTATTTTATGAAATACGATTAATTGATTAAACACTAACCAAGAATAAAATAAATACTCAACAGTGAAACTACATACAAGACAAAGACAAAACTTCCGTCATAACACAACGACTCACAACAGACAATGGACTTGGGACAGGGACACTTCCAAGCCTACTCCCTTTTTCAACATTTTACCCATTGGGTTAATTTATTGCTCGCCCTGTCCTGCCGAAGCAGGTGGAATCGAGACTTATTCCTGCAATCCTGCATCCAAATAAACGTCAAGTAGCACATGTATATATATATAATAAACATACTATCATGAGAAGGAATTGTAGTGTAGCAGGGCACTCGTGAACGAGTGATGCTACACTGTCCTCTCACCTACTCTATTCTAACAATTACAATACCAATAACGAACTAACATTTCTAACCAAATTGCTCATTAGATAACATGATACCTAACTACTGCATCATAACTAATTATTAAACAATTGCATTATAAAATACTACTGAATTAAATAACATCACCATAGAATTATCATATTGACATATAAACATTAATGACAAATCATTTAAATAAACAAATAATCCAAACAACACACAGAGTATCATAAAACATACTAATAATGTCATATCAAATGATCATGTCCACTAAAGGAATAACAACATCGTCAAACTACAAACCAACCAAATCAAACCACAATAGTATCATCATAGTATCAACGTATCAAGTTAACACATAGAAATTAATAAGTCTAAACAGTGTGAGGGGTATTACATCCTCCCCCCTAGGACATGGCTTACTCTTGGAAGCCATTAAACAAAATAGGGATGGAACTCCCACAAAACCAATTAAACACTAACTAACTCAGAACCTTGATCCGTGAGGGTCAAATCCTGAAACCGAAGGATGAATTGCACCCAGATGCTCGACCTGATGGATATCCACCGCAGTGAATGCCCTATGTGATCGATCCGCATCTCCTACTGTCGGCTCTGAAACTGATAGCCCCTGACTAAAACCTGAATTGTCCCGTTGAGGACACTCACGAGCAAAGTGGCCCTGCTGACCACAAGAGAAACATCCTGTCCCTCTGCTGAGACCCTGCACAGCTGGAGCTCCACTAAATCGTGAAAAACCACCTCCATCGAACAACGACTGAGAACTCTGAGCAGGCTGATCAACACGATCACGATGAGCCTGTATCCAACTCCTATCCCTCTTCTTCTGCCTCCAACTTCTATCAGGTTGGGACTGAGAATTATGCTGCCTAGATTGTGAAGGCTGCTGTTGTCCACCCTTAGCGGGTGACTGATGTCCTCTAGAAAACCCTGTAGCCTAAGATCGGCCACTCTGAGAACCAACACCATAAGAAGGTGCACCACCAAACTGAACTCCCACCTGACCACCTAAAGCCAAAGCTAAATTCTCCTCAACAATGCGAGCTTTATCTACAGCTACCTCCATGGTCTTTGACTCAAATACCCGAACACCACCACTGATCTGGGGGTTTAAACCCCTAATGAAATGTTGTACTAACATACCCTCATCATCACCTATGCCTGCAAACTGTTTGAGCTTGAAGAAGCGATGCTCATACTGATCCACTATCATATCCATCTGTCGTAGAGCATGAAACTTGAATCTCCACGGTGTTGACGCCAATGATCATAAAGGAATCGAGCTTTGAACCGCTCTAGGAACAACTCCCAAGATATAGTGCCAATATCCAAATGGAGCTTCTACTCCTCCAACCTCCACCAAGTAGATGCGAAATCCCTCAAATGCATGATCGCACACCTAGCCTTGGTGTTGCTAACGGATGCATGGCAAAACACCTATTCAAATCGAACAACCAAGTCTCAGCCTCTGAACCACTACCCATACCGTCAAAAGTGGGTGGACGAGCTCTAAGGAGATCTCTCATGTGAGTAACCATGTCTGCCTCAGATGGAGCTGAAACCCGATCTCTCTCTCCTACAACTTCCTGATCCCTATCCGGCCTAGGCCCCAAACGAGCAAGAGTCTCCTCAAGCAAGCGACGCAACTGAGCATCACCAATCCCTGGTTGATCCTAATGCTGAACACTAACCTCTGGCACAAACTAAGAAGCTTGATGATCCACATGATTAGAAACATGGGAAGCAATGGGAGGTGCATCATGTTGATTACCTCCTCGACCACCTACATGACCACGACCCCTATGACCCCGCTTAGGTGGAATGATCCTGAAAAGATACACACCACAACATAAGACAAGGTACACAAAAAAACTCTAAACAACTAACAACCTAATGGGTCCCAAAGTGCCCAGTGTTTAAACTTGGGCTCTGATACCAAGCTGTCACATAGAAATTAATAAGTCTAAACAGTATGAGGGGTATTACACATAAAGTGTATAAGATCAACTATTTCACTCCATTGTAACCATAAGCTAAAACATATGAATTTTTTCTGAATCCTACATTAGAAGATAGCGATTTGTACATAAAAAATATAAAATAAAACTCAACACAATGAGGCCTGCTCTCCACCCTACCATATTGGGTCATGGAGCCTCATGGACTCTCACCAAACCCCTAAGCAAGAATATAAATTTCCCATCATTCTGATTATTGGTGAAATGAATATTGCTTATTACAATCCATATATAGTAAATTAGGATTTGATTGTCTATTTGACCATTGTTGCTGATTTTACAATCTCTATCATTATTTAGAAAGGTTGTTTGTAACACATTAGTTCATAAAATACCGCATAATGGATGGATTATGGTCTGCAACAATAACAAAAAAGTGTGAATTTTAGTGTGGTGATTATGTAAAAATAGAATGAACTGCATAACATTAACTATTTTACTCCATTACAATGATCACGACAGGAAGCTAAAACTCACAGCTACAGTCCTATGCAAAATTTTCACTATAAGGGCTAGACCATATACAACTTATGTGTATACAAAGTGTGAATTTTAGTGCAGTGATTATGTATAATTCATACACAATATCTAAATCAAGAGATATCAAAGTTCTATATTTTATAATACATATTTTTCTATATACTTGCAATAGGATGAATGAAGCAATTATAATTTAGCCAAACTTAGTGCATATGATAGAATGCAGTATGTACAAAAAAAAAAGGCCCGATTTTCACCCTACCATATTGGTTCATGGAGTGTTGTGCGCTCTCACCAAATTAGGCTTTCTCTCCACCCTACCATATTGGGTCATGGAGCGTCATCAACTATTCTCCCTTGAGAAAGAGAGTTGAAGAAGTAGGATGTTGATTCATAGTGATTATTAAAATCACTTCATCTTCACAATTGGTTGAAATACATTCGCAATGCCCATCCATCTATTTAGCATGTAAATTGGAATATCAACACCCCATTTCTTGAATTATCTCTCCCAAGGGAGAAGCATGTTTTTTGGAGCAACTGTGAATATGAACATATTGTAAAACTAGCTAAGAACAATCATATGATCGGCAAAAAAATTTAAAAATTCAACCACAAAACGCAAAGCATAAAGGGAGAGCAAGAGGGAATTGACAACAACTCAATAGAACCATATTGGAACAATATAGCCTTTTCAACAACACCTTCTCAATAATGGAATGATATAGCCCAAGCAAGAGAACAATAATTAACAATTCCCAATGGAATCTAACATAAAGTGTATAAGATCAACTATTTTACTACGTTGTAACCATAACCTAAAACATTTGAATTTTTTATGAATCCTATGTCAAAAAGATAGCAATCTCTACATAAAAAATATAAAATAAAACTCAACACAATAAGGCTTGCTCTCCACCCTACCATATTGGGTCATGGAGCCTCATGGACTCTCACCAAACCCCCAAGCAAGAATATACATTACCCACCACTTTGATCAGTGGTGAAATGAATATTGCCTATTACAATCAATATAGAGAACATTAGGATTAGATTGTCTAATTGACCATTGTTATTAATTTTGCAGCCACTATCATTATTCTGAAAGGTTGTTTGTAACACATTAGTTCATCACATTATGGCTAGAATATGGTCTACAAGAATAACAAAAAATTGTGAAGTTTAGTATGTTGATCATGCAAAAATAGAATGAACTGCATAAAATTAACTATTCTATTCCATTATAGCCATCATGATAGAAAGCTAAAAAATCACAACCACAGTCTTATGCAAAACTTTTTCTGCAAAGTCTAGACCTTCTACACATAATGGATTGAAGTTTGGACACACAAAAGTATCCCTACTCTCCACCCTACCATATTGGGTCATGGAGCATCATCAGCTATCACCAAACCCCAACATTTCAGTTACCATAAAGTAGATCAACTTTTCATGATCATGCCAATGAATAGTATTGTTGGAGATGATCAGCTTGTTTAATTTATAGTGCACTCTAATTGTTGCTATGTATGCTGTAGTATCTAACAAAATATAAATGTAGGCCTACAGATAATCACAAAAAACATAGTTCAAGTGAGAAATTCAGTTGCACACATAAAAAATATAAAATGGAAGAGAACAAAATGAGGCATGCTCTCTAATATTGGGTGGCCACTACTATGATGAATGGTGAAATAAATGTTACCATTTTCTTATCTAGTCTTATAATCACTTCATCTTCAAATTTTTTTGAACTTCATTCACAAAGATCGTTCATCTATTTAGCATGTATACTGGACTATCAACATCCCACTTCTTGAACTCTCTCTCCCAAGGGAGAATCATGTTTTTTGGAGGAATTGTGAATATGAAGAGATTATAGAACTAGCTAAGAGCAACCAAATGATGGAGGGAAAAATTAAAAAATTTAACCACAATGCAAAGCCTAAAGAGAGAGCCAGACGGAATTGATAACAACTCAACACAAGCTTATCAAAAATTGAAACAATATATCCTTTTTAATAGCACCTTCTAAAAAATGGAACAATATAGATTAAGCAAGAGAATAATTATCAACAATGGCCAATGGAATTTAGCATAAAGTGTATAAGATCAACTATTTTACTAAGTTGTAACCATAACCTAAAATATATTTTATTTTATGAATCCTATGCCAGAAAGATAGCAATATGTACATAAAAAATCTAAAATAAAACTCAACACAATAAGGCCTGCTCTCCACCCTACCATATTGGGTCATGGAGCCTCATGGACTCTCACGAAATCCCTGAGCAAGAATATAAATTTCCCATCACTCTGATTAGTGGTGAAATGAATATTTCTTATTGCAATCAATATAGGGTACATTAGGATCTGATTGTTTATTTGACCATTGTTACTAATTTTGCAGTCACTATCATTATTCTAAAAGGTTGTTTGTAACACATTAGTTCATCAAATACCGCATTATGGCTGGAATATGGTCTACAAGAATAAAAAAAGTGTGAATTTTAGTGTGGTGATTATGTAAAAATAGAATGAACTGCATAACATTAACTACTTTATTCCATTATAGCCATTGCGATGGAAAGCTAAAATTCACAACTACAGTCCTATGCAAAGCTTTTAGTGAAAAGGATAGACCATATACAGCCTATGTGTATACAAAGTGTGAATTTTAGTGCAGTGATCATGCTTTATTGATAGACAATTTGTAAATAAAAATATATCAAAGTTTTATATTTTATAATACATGATTTTCTCTCTACCTGCAATGGGATGAATGGAGTAATTATAATTTAGCCATACCTGGTGCATGTGGCAAAATTTAGTATGCACAAAAAAAAAAGGCTCGAATTCCACCCTACCATATTGGCTCATGGAGCGTTGTGCACTCTCACCAAACCTTCGAGCAAGAAAATAAACTATCCACCACTGTGATCAATGGTGACATCAAAACTTCCAATGACTTAATACAAGATCTAATGGAATCAAAAGGCCTACGAAGGATAATTGTCTATGTTGGTAGACAATAAACAAATGACAAAATATAAAGACTATACAATTAATTACAAATGAGATGCAATGCAGTTGTAGTAGAACACAATAAGTAAATAAAATCTAGGCATGCCTTGTGCATGGAATCGATTGAAGTCTAGACATAGAAAAGGAATCTTGATCTCCATCCTACCATAATATGTCATGGAGTGTCATTGGCTATGACCAAACCTCCAAGTAGTAACATTAATTTTCAACCACTTTGGTCAATGGTGAAGGAAATGCTTTGGCACTTGAGGAAATTTGTTTAGTGGAAATCAACATTATACATTTTTTTTATAATTTGACATGGATTAGTGAAATGAGAAATGGAAAAAAAGATATATAGGCTTACATTGTATACAGATGGAATGTAGGTGAAGGCCATACAACATGAAAATGTGGAATCATAAAGCTATTTAGCATTTTTGGAGATCCATACATCTTGTATATGAATACAATGGAGCTGCAATCTAACATGGTTTCAGTGGAATATACCTACACAAAAGGGAAATGTGAACTTTGGTGCCATGAACATGTTTTATTGACAAGCAATATCCAAAACATAAAATTTAAGTGGCTCTATAATTTATAAGTAAAATATATGTAATACCACATAGAGGTGAAGAGAAAAGGAGAAGTAATTCACTTACCATAAAGAAGAGAAACTTTTAATTTTTTTAGAGAAGATTAACTTGTTTGATTTATACTACACTCTAATTGTTGGTATGTATCCTACAATTTCTAGTAAAATACAATTGCGGGTCTACACGTAATCATAAAAAACACAGTTCAAGTGATTAATTCAGCTGCTTGGTGTTCATTGCAATCTTTTTGTATGCCTAACCTATGAGAAAAATATGAGCCTTTTTGAAGAGGAACATATATACGCATTGTTGATTACAAATAGCACAAAAAAAATGTGACTAACAAACCAATGGATAAAAAAAACCCAGGGTAGCGAGCAATAGACCACAAAAAAAATTGGATTATGTTAAGAATTTTATTTCATTACAAACATAGCCAAAAAATGGAGGCCATACAAAGAATCGCACAAAAAAAATCATGTTGACATACCCATGCAAACCACTGGCTTTTTTTCAGAGAGAAGGATTGGCAAAAAAAATTCATAGGGGACACACTGCAAAAGCCAATCCATGAATCAAAGAATATTGGTTTGAATAAAATATATATTCTCTCCTAATAGAACCTTACCAAAAAGGAAATAATGTATCCTGAGATAGAGAACGACAATCAACAATGCCTTATAGAAAACAAGGCAACCTGTATAGTACATGAACTATTTGATTTGCTTGCACAGAGGAAACAAGTGTCACTTTGCACAAATTACCATGGGAACATTGTCTCATGTGTGTGTTACATATATTTCCAATGGTTGCAATAATACTTTGCATTTAAAACTCACCAAACTAATTGATTAGTTTATGATATTTTCAATAACACATTGTTCAGCACTGGGTTGTTGATTGAGCTGCATAACATATGTAACAAACATTATAGCCAAGAACTATATGACATCCACATCTAGCATGGCACTATAATTAGGGATCACAAAGTAGTAGCAAGAACACTTGGTAAGCATTAGATGGATACCCAGACATAAATACTTACATAGAAAATACATCGTAGACACATATATCTACATAGAACTATGTCAAGATATTCTATGCACTAAGAACATTCTAAACAAGATGAAAAAAAATCCTCTTTAAAACAACTCATAGATACTTATAAATATTGAATTGTGCATGCATATACACATATATATCTACACACATTTGTACCAAAAAGTTGTATACACAGGGAAATTTCAATTGCATGCATGTATATTTATCTATATGCATACGTAAATGTACACATACATACAACTATGTCCACAAGTAGATATATGAGCAGTTGTAGACAATGATACATATCTTTAAAAGGACAACTCTATATAAATAAACAACATAAAATTAAATAGAAATATACACTTAAAAAGGAACGAAATTATAAGCAACATGAATAATAGGAAAGAAAACAAGTGTATATTTCTTTCTTAAACATTATAAATTATACTTCATTTTCTTAATATATAACCAATCAAATGAACAACAAAGCAATAGTAGTAGAAAGGAAAGGTATTTTTGATGTGACAAGCAGTGCGAGGGAACAAAACAAAGTAAATTTCCAGTCAACATGAAGTATAAGAAATATGAAAAGTCACAATTAGCCATGGTTCTTTTGGTGTTCAAGGCAGTACTACAACTATCTTTAGAGACTCTTGCAGGGCAAGAGAAATAATAGACAAATCTGATAGTAATCTGAGCTTGCACTCAACTTCAAAATTAACCCTTGCAACTTTCACTATTGTTGTTTTGAGTCTTGTTTCTGAATTACAAGCCTGAGTTTTAATTAGAATAGTGAAAATAAATGACTTGTAGGTGACAAGTACATTGATAACAGACTCAACAATCCTTGTAATGGTAGAATCATATTACATGTAAAGTTTTTTTGTTGACATTAACAATAGGCTTGTCACAACCTCATCAAAAGTAGTTTCCTAAAGCTCGCCTATGTGGTCTTCCATCTTTAGTTGCAATAAATATTGAAAGTCATAGTCAGCTATTGTTGTCTTTCATTTAGGGTAGAACCATGTATTTTGCTTGGATTGTTCACACTTTTTCTTGCATTTCTTTCCATTCACCTCCAATGGACATGAAACATAATATAATGCATCAATTTTTATATATTTTACTATTGCCTTGAGAGTAGCTTGCAAAGTTTCTAGAAAGCCAAGGCAGTGGTCCAACATATAAGCAATAGTGAATATTTCCCAAAGCAACCTTTTGAGGCACTGTCTGAGGGGGATCAATAGTAGGTGGATCAATATGTCCTTGTTCGATCAATGGTTGTGCTTCTGGTATGTCAGGATTTTTATATAGAAGATTCCTTGCGGTTAGGTCCAAAACTGCTCCATTGAAGTACCCAACACGTGCAATTTAAACAAGGATGAGAGATGAACCAGGGGTGTACAACCTCTCCAACTCATCACCCTTTGCTTCCCAATTTGAGCCCTAGAAATTAACATAAATTGAAAGGGATGACAAATCATTAAGTTTAATAGTACTCTGAATTGTTTGGGACTAATCTTTTCTTTGTATAGTCGATACCATTCCTACATGCACCACAGTGCCAATAACATCAATCAAACTATTACTAGTGAAATTTTCAATTTCATTTAATGGGGTGAATTTAAATACTTTCTATGGCACAAAGGCCTCATCATCACAACATTTTAACACTAATTTTTTATCCAAAGTGATTTTTATCTGGCTGTTTAACTTATTAAATTTCTATTTTTCCTATCTCACTAATCCCTTTGACACACAATAAGTACGATCCACCTCAACCCTATCATAATGTAACTTTGTTATGTCATTAAAGCATGTAATCCATATTTTTGTTCCTTCATTTGCAATAATATCAAAGATTAATACCTAGCCCTCACACCCTTGCCTATTGTAATGGTGCATATCCCTCTTTGTTGTTACATGACCTTTTATTGTCCATTTGGTTTGGTAAACATTTAACCCTTTAAAAAGGCTGATTTTTTTAGGAGCATCTTGTTGCCTTGGGGATGTATTAATTCCAAAGGTTGAGGGTCGTTTGGATGGGGAGGGTGAGCCATAACCAACTATTTTTTCTTCTTGATCTCGAAACAAATATTTAGGCTTTCCAATTAGCTAGCAATATGTCACTTTGATATATAGGGACAATATGACAACTTCCCTAGAATGAAACAAACATTAAATACTTTAAAAGGAAGCCCCCACAAACAAGGAAGAAGGAAATTACAAGTACAACCAAGGAAAAACTATATCAAACCTCATTTCCCACAACTTTCTAGACAAACAAATTGTCAAGCACACAATCGAACCTATTTTGAATTCCCCTGTAAACAAAAGTTCATTGCATTTTGCAGGAAAAGTTCACATCTGCATGTCCGTTCCATCAGAGAGGATGAATTTGGACCGATCGATTGGGATTTGATCACCTCCTAATTTTTGGTAAGACATTAGTTGGAGGACTCGAGATGGGACAACATCTCCAACATCTATAGATCATCTAGCGCATGTCTCATTAAGGCTGGATTCACATTTTTAGCCTAGAAGGAAATTAAACTCAGCATAGTGGCAACAATGAGATATTTATGACTATGAATCAAATCTAAAAGAAAACACCAATATTAACACATTTGGAAATTGAGACATTTTCCCCTCTAACACATAAGTTACTCCAAAATGGCCAGTAAATAGAAAGGGAAACCAAAGAAAAAGAGTTCAAATATAAATAAGTTAGAACATATATCATAGCAATTGTTAATTCAAATGAAGCATATTCTCGGTTTGTTTCATGCACTTGAGAAAGTGTCAATATAATTGGAAGCAACAAAAAACTAAACAAGAAACAAAATTACAAGACTGCTACTCAAGGATTGTTTTCCAACCTTGGAAGAGCTAGAGGCCACCGACATTGTTGTTTCTGCTCTTTTAAAATCTTAGAGTTGCAACACGGGTGGTTGACTAAAAGGTCTATGACTTCAAAAAACAACATGGGCACTCAATTTTTTACACAGGAATTAACAATATGATAGGAAAGGACTAATAATAACAAGGGCTTCAATGATTCAAATAATACTTAACATACAATTTGTTATTCCAAGTTCACTGTTTCAATTTTAAAATCCCTCTGTTTTTTCCCTACAGACACCAAGAATACAAACGAAAATAAATAATTAGGAAAAAGGCTTCAATGTTGTATATAACAATTAATATGAAGTCTATCATTTGAAGTATGCCATGTCAAGTCTCAGAAAAATAACTATTTTCAGAAATTAATAAACATTGGGAAGAGCACATATGTACAATGCTCACATCTACTTTGACATACATACAAATCTACACATAACAAAATTTAATATTGTCTCATTTATGGCTTATGTTTTGTGTAAATGTTTGCAATATATTAAAATAGTCTTTGTTGTTTTCCACAATGCAATCTAATTGTTGTTCACTAGCTTTGGCTATATTCCCTCATTTCCAATGCATAATAAAATAGTTAATATTATACAATTTATATTATTATCCAAAAGGAATTCTTCACTATCATAGCAATTGATTTCATTTCGACCATGCACAAAAATCTAGATACACGATATTAGATGCACAAAACATAACTTTAGAACAATGGAAAACAAATCTTATGATTGTAAAGATGTCCCAACAAAATAAAGTTATGGATTACTATATATCAATGTTCTTTGCATCCACCATCAGTTACATATATTCTCACAAGTAGCTGGAACACATTGACCATCAGTGCCATCAAATGTCTATACAAGTTTCAACCAACCATTGTTGACTGTTGTTCTGTGGCTTTACCAGCCATTGCAAGTGCAAGCAAGGGGAGCACGCTTGTATAAGTGTGCAACTTTGATCATGCCATGCAAAGCTGCTGTGAAGGTAGCAATAGTTTTTTTTTTTTTTTTTATCATTTTGCTACATTAAGCGATAGTTGGAAAATCATTACAAAACTGTTGGCATTGATAATTTATGTGCATTTTTTGCAAACGTGAAAAAAGTAAGAAACAAAGAGAAAGCCAACGGGAAGAGGTACACTTGTACGGAGGAGGGATTTCTGTGAAAGTGGTTGTTCTATTGTACTATTTTCAATAAGGTGCTGCTAAAAAGGTTGTATTATTTCAATTTTTGATAAGGTTTTGTTCAGAAATGAGTATATTTTTTGATGGGTTTGTCACTGCTAATTTTTGAGAGGGTTTTTTTCAGAAGGTTATAATATTTCTATTTGTGATAAGCTTTTTTTGAGAATCAATTTTTGATAAGTTATTTATGATTTCCATGTAGCAACAACAGATGCAAAGGAATAAA
>VDFB02075321.1:65506227-65593438 GCA_007258455.2 Sequoia sempervirens | reverse complement strand
TTTTTGCAGGCGTCAAGTATGGTGAAAGAAGGGGCAAACATTTCTTTTAATTTAATGATGTGGATGGTGCAAGAGGTGCAGGACCTCCACAATAAGCATGACACTATTGCCCGATGTAATATTTCCACTCTTTGCGGTCTTAAGGAGAAGGAATCCATCTTCGATTTCGCCAAGTTGTTAAATTCCAGTGTCAGTTGTGTGGTGGATGAGCTAGCTAACCTCAAAAAAGACTACGAGCCAAGGCTGGCATTGCTGGAAAAGAATAACAAGCAGCTCCATAAGGACATGGACACGATCATTAATCTTAGCAGGGAGAAGTTGGAGGCTTTGGCTGAAGGTTTGGTTTTCCTCAATGAGAAGGCAAAAGAATGGATGGGCAAAGGACTATTTGGTGATCAGGTGAGCAAGGAAAGGGGGGAGAGTGTTGTCATGGAGATGCTAACCATGGACTTGGGTGTTGGACCGAGTGTGTGTACTCAAAGTAAAACTAAGAAATGCAAAATGGTCCCTAGGCAGGATGTGGAAGACATCATGGAGATGCACGATAGGATGGTGTCAAAGGACTTGGAAGCGACAAGGATGCTCAAAGAACTTATCTAATGGCTGCTTTTTTTTCTCTATTGTATTTATTTTTTGTTGTTGGTTTCGTTGATGGTTTGTTGATGTTCTGGTAATCAGCTTGTTTTTGGTTTTTTTGGGTGGGCAGTCCAATGCTTTGTCTTTACTACCACTGTTCTTTTTTGTATACGGTTTCAAGAACCCTTCAAAACCTGATTATCACTAATTAAAAACATTCTAAAAAAGAGAATATAGATTTAAAACATAAATGCAAATAGTATTACAATAAAGATATTTTAAACAATCGCAAATTTTGGTAACTCTGTCATGACAATTTTTTAGAGGGAGGGTGTATTGATGGGATGAGAAACATGGACCATGTTCCACTAAGAAGAAATTTTTTTTCTATAAAATAAAACATTTTTTAAAGTTAGATAATATGTTTAAGTATGCGAACATTTTAAAGATTAAATTAATTAGACTTGAAAGTTGATAGGGAAAACCTTATGTCTAATTAGGTCATATTGATGTCTATTTTATTAAAACAAGTATTACTTAATATTAAGTCAAAATAATCTTGAATAAATAATAAATTGAAATATTTATCAACAAATTACTTCTTTAATTTCACTTAAAGAAAAAAGTGAGCTTAATATTATTTTTCCTCATGACATTTAAAGGTCATATATTGGGAGAAAATAGTATTGATACACAAAACTTAATCAATCCTTATCAACAATTCATGTCATTTGGTTCATGTAATAGTAGAATATTTCTTTTCTTTTCTTTCAATTAACATGTATTAGCATTTTAAATGGATATTTGTAAAAAAATAATTAGATTAAACTTCAAGTTTATTATAATGAAAAATTAGATTTGTGTCCTAATTTACAAACATTATAATATTTGTTACATTTATTTAAAGATTAATATGATCTATATTTGAAATAAATTCTCTAAATATAGTGGTCATCTATATTATGTAATTAGAGTTTTAGTTTATGTAAGGCTATTTTCTATTGTAATGAAAAATTACCAAGTCAAAGAAAAATCAAGTGGTGTGTGCTTGATTATGGAATAGGTGGAGTTGAGAAAAACACCTTGGAAAATGTAGTGATTGATTGCATGTTTAAAATCGTAAGGATAAAATTATTCTAAAATAAATGGATAATGCAACTTTTAAAAAAATCATTCAAAACTATTCTTTTTGAAACCATTTTGTATACATGCTCGGGTAGTACTATCTTGAAAGAGAATAATTTGAAATACAAACACATTTTTTTTAGTTTTCAAGCAATTTTTAATTGTATTATAATGATAACTAAAGTGGAGGTTCACTTTTATAACTCCTTTGATGTAATAGCTATATTTTCTTTTGAAAAAATAATAAAAATTATTTACAAAATTTAGAAGTGAAATATTGAAATTTAAAAGGGAAAAATGAATGGTTATAACTAAAATATAATTATGACATAAATTTAATTAAAACTAATAGGTGACTATCAAATACTCATTTGTTGGGATTAAGATGTGTAGTGTAGAAAAATTCATACCTTTGGATTTTCACACTTAATTTGGACCTATTTTAGCATCCCTTACATTAAATTTCTTTTAGGTCACTTATTATGGGCCCCTAAGACCTCTTTTTGTGCATCCTGAGCCATATTTTAATTGTAAACTTGACCAAAATCCACAAACAACCTTTAATCTTGGTAACCCACCTTTTAAACTTACAAAATAAGCCTTGTGGGACCAAGATTCCCTTGGTGGCATCTTAGCTCCTATTGTGTCCATATCACACATGCCCCATTCAGAACGGGGACACTCTTTCTTTTCACTTCGTTGGGTCACTTTTTGTAGCTACCTCATTTTGCGTTCCCCCCATTTTATGTCTTGAGTGGTCAGTGAATCTTAGAGGAATCATTTTGAGGTGACCATGTTTCTCCACCTTCAAATTCTCAAGGCTTTAGGCCTTCATAGAGTTCCCTTAGCTATTTTCCTTCATTCTTTGAAGTTGGCGTCTTTGGAGCCGGGCGGGTCCGCCCTTGTGGGCCACTCCATGTGGGTTTCCTTGACATTCCAGCCATTCCAAATGACCATCATCCGATGCCCTTCCACACCGCAGAACTCGCATCCTCCGGCGTCGTTTCTATTGCCGAACCTCGAGCGGCTAACTGTTGGCTGTCATCCACCTAGCAGACTCTGCCCTTCTCGCGACCATTTTCAAACTAACTACCCACCAACCTCCAGTGTCGTTGTACAAGCATTAATGGGGTGCATTAAATGCACTATTTTCTATAAATAGATCCTTTTGAGCTATCATTTTCATTTGTCAGAAGTCCAGGAGCCATTAAGAGTCCTCGCCAATGCTGTCGTCATGCCTGCCGAGCCCAGTTGCTGATTCAAAGCCTTTCCCAAAGTTTTCTCATCCTTCTTCATCGAGATTAATAGGTTGGTTTTCTGCAGTGTGCCCTATTTCAAGTTTTCCTTGATTTCTATATAAAATTGATAAATTTGAAGGAAGAAAACTTGGAAATCAACTAGAACGGACCTAGGCACACAAAATTGACCTCTTAGAATTTTAAAACTTGGTGAAAACCATCTTGTCGGCCATGTGTAGAACTTGATGTCTTTGCGGTCGTTCATCAACCAGAGCATCCGTGCTCTGTGGGTCTGCATGGTAGTCATCTTCGTCACCATCCTTCAAAACATGTTTAAACTTGAAACGACAAATGCCCCCAGCAGGTTCGCCCTAGCAGGAGGCTCCCTCCACTTGGCTGCCTTAAACATGGTTCAGATTCCCTAATCCTAAATGAAGCAAATTTTGGACCTACTTGGGTCCGCATCTGTGAGATTCCACCTCTGGAGTGCCCTTCAAAGTTTGTTGTTCCAAACGGCTATCCAACCACAACCTCCCGGAGTGCGGACCCTGCCCCATTGATCTCCTGACAAACTCAAACTTAGCAAAACACCTAGGCACAAGCTTATCGCGGGTCCCTTCTTGCAGACATCCGCTTGTGGAATTTTGTCTTGGTGTTGCCGATTCAAATGACTTTCGTGGTCTTTCTTCCTGCCTATCAGAATCTACCCTCGTCTTTGTTGTCCAAGCCAAAGAGTAGTAAGCTAAGAATGTGGGTCATCCTCTGCAAACCTCCACTGGCATTTTTCCGATGCGTGAACGACTGCTCCAGATAGTGAAACCTTAGCGTCTACCCGACCAGTGGATCCTAACCTCACCTTTTTTGGTCGTTTTCCTTTGCACATTAACTAATTAAATTTGAGCCTCCTTGCAGGCCCCGCTCTATGAACTTCAGTCCGTGGGCCGCCATAACCATACCACCAATCCAAATGACCTTTGTGTGCTGACCTTCTGCCTTGCACCCCTAGGGCCGAATTGTTGTAAGTCCCTCCTGTGAAAGGTTAATTTCATTCTAGAAGAGATGTTAGGATTCTCAAGTGATAAATTATCTAATGTAACATCGTTTTGTAGGATTTTGGCTAACTTTCCCATTTTTTTATACTTGAATATGTTTACTACTCTCTCTTGCCCTCAGGATATATGGAACCAGGTACAGGACCTTCGAAGGTGGCCATGGAGAAAGAAAAGGGAAAGAAGCCAACTAAAAAACCCAAAGGCAAAGAAGATAAAGACCAAATGAAGTACAAATTCCAAGGGGAGCCTCTTAACTCCAAAGTCACCATAGATTGGAGGGAGATCTCAGATACAAATATCGAACACATATATATTGATGAATTCAAGCAAAGTGTCTAGATCAGCCCCATGAAAGAGAATGCTAGAAATATTAGAAGCAATGGATTGGCCAAGGCTGTCAGTTTCCCAACTGCTCTCATTGCTCTTGAGCTCATGATGGCCTATAGAGAGGCATATCAAGAAGATTCTAGAAGGATTGTAGACCAAAACGGGAGTGTATTAGTTGACCTATCTACCAAATCAATAGGGAAGTATTTTCATATCCCTACATTCAGAGAGATGGAGGAAGCATCCAAAGAAGATGCCAAGGATATGTGGGATGTAGACCCCCTCAAGTGCAAAAAGATCATCAAGCAGTACTGTTTAAAAGAAAAGAGGGTCAATGTAGCTAAGGTACCCCAAGAGCTCTTCCGCAGTGACTTCTATGAGGATTACCATGACTTGGCCACCCTATTGAGCAAGGTTATTAATAATAATTAGTAATACTATGAGGATTACCATGACTTGGCCACCCTATTGAGCAAGGTTATGAGGATTACTATAACCTACTTCTAGGAGTGGATGTTATACTTTTTGGAAGAGATCCTCTGAGGCAAAACCAAGTTCTACTAGGCAAGAATAATTAGTAATTGCTTGCATGAGCAATTTGTGGCCGTGAAAAAAGACCTTGTGATTTTAAAAGACATCTTACCTTGTTTATTTATTGGCTGACTGGATGTAATATATAGGCTTGATTAGAGCTCCAGATGAGGCTCCAGGTAGGGAATTAAAGGTCTATGATAGGTTCCCTCAACTCCAATACAAGAATTTCAAGAAGGACTACTATAGAGTCAATGACGTCTTCATAGGCCATGTTATCAGATTGCTTGGGGGTGACTTCGAAAGAAGGGTCTCACATAGTGCTAATTCTTTCCTCCACTAGTTCGGATTCTTGTTCATACAATTTCCAAAGTTTACCTATATTCAGGCCGAAGTTTCTCAGAGAAACCATACAAGCTGCCCCGATACTCAAATGACCGAATAATATTGTTGGAGCTCTCTCGGCAGTTGTAGCACGCACACACCCTCCTAGGAAGCAAGCATAAGGCGGGGATTCCCTATCCCCTCTCCTTTAGCCAAGGGATGTATGAACTCCACACATCCCAGTATGCAAACCCCTATGACAAACTCAAGAAGATGGTCGGGCTAGAACATGCCCATATACATGATGTTGAGGACTTTTGGGCCAACTGCAAGGACGAAAAAGAAGTGCAAATGATACACTACATGCGCATGATGGCATACTTTGTCAAGAGGTTCAACTTGTTCCCTGTGCCATATCAAATAGTAGTTACCAATCTCCCATACGATGGAGGATGAAATACAGTAATTGATCCTCGATACAGTTTAGTTACCAATCTCCCATTGCCATTAATTGACTGGAATGAAGAAGATGTCAATGGCCTTGATATTCTGACAAAGTCGATTGAGGCAAGAAAAAAAGAATGGATTGATGAGAATATTTCCCAATTTAAGCAACAAGGAGTCACCTTGACTTATGGTCAACTTGAGGATGATCCGGGAAGAAAAACCAACAGTGGGACAACTGCTGCCCTATCTGGAGAAACTTCAAAATCTCCTCCCGCCACTAGGTTGAGAAAGAGAAAAGAGATGATTGAAAGGTAGCCTAAACCCAGGTGTATTCAAGGAAAGACTTAGAGGGTGAACCCTCTAAGAAGCCGAAAACATCGGGAAGTTTCATGGAAATTCCCACCATCCAGGAGGACCTGCTCCATGAAGGAGAAGAACTAGAGGCCGAACAACCAAAGTCCCCACCTGCTACCTCTTCTCTTGCGGTCACCACTGTTGCTGACATTGCCACCATTGCTGCCCTACTTCCTGCTTCTCAGGTGATGGTTGCCACTTCTCTGCCCATGGTGGATATCTTGGTCCACCTTGCTTCCACCCCACCCACTGCGCAAGTGATGGTAATAGATTCTTCTTCTGCCACCACTTTCCCACTCTCTTCCTCATCCATGTCTCCATCGTCATCTCTTCCACTAGCTACTACAACAATGCCTATGCCCACCCTATCACTTCTAGAAGCCTTTGCTAGGCACATGCAAAAAATGCCAACGGAGCTCTCTGGGGTATTTATGAATCCTGCTATGCAAGCTGTCCTAGCATATGTTGTTGCGAGCCTTCCTGTCCCTACTCGTCCAACTAAACCACTAGAAATGAAAGCAACAATGCAAATATCAAAAGATTTGGAGAGACAAGAAAGGGAGGATACCAAATAAATAGAAGAAGAAGCAGATGACTACCACGAGCATCTCGAGTATCAACATTTGACAATTGATGAAGTGGTACGGGAAGAGGAAGAAACCCAGTCATATGAGGAAGGCACTGAAGAGCCAAGTACCAAATATATTATGGAAAATTTTGACTCGAACCTTGAAGAGGAGTTGGCTCAACAACTCAAAAATTTCAGCCTCTTGAAGAGGAGAAGAACGCAGAAGAGGAGATGGAGGAAGACACCAAACCACCAACTGGGGAACAAAATAAAAATCCCAAGCATTATAAGGAGATGACTCTATCAAAAGAGCAAGAAGAAGGCCTCAAGCATGATGAAGAGGTGCCACCTCAACATGAAGAAGAGGAAAGGAAAGAAGAATATAAACCCGAGGAAGATACTGAAGCCCAAAAGAGTCTGGAAGTGGAACATCATGAAGAACACGGGCATGACCAAGAAGAAGAGAAAATCACTGAAGGGGAGGACAACCCCAAAGAACATGTAGCTGTTGAATACCTGGGAAAGGAAACAATATTCATCTAGGATTCTAATGAAGAAGAAGGAGAAAGGACGGAACCAGAAGCTCTGGGAAACAAAGAAATTGAAATCCAACACACTCACGAAGAAGAAGGTGATCATGAATCACGAAAAGGAGAAGCTTAGATGCCTGAATGGCTTGTGAAATAGCTGGAAAAGAAAACCCCAACCCCAAAGGATCTGAGGGAAAGGCTAGAAGCAATCTTGGCTTGAGCCCAAATCAGCCCAAAGAAGGAGAAGAAGCCAAAGGCTAGATCCCACCTGATAATGGATGCGTCTGGATGCAAAAATATATAGATAGACAACCCAGTTATGGGAGAAGAAGGGGTAAGTTATAATTTTTCTACCCTTGATTTGGGAACAAGTGAACAAAAGATTGACCATCTTTAGGGATCCGTTGCCACCATCGTGCACAAAATGCAAAAAGATAAGACTTCCAAGGAGGAGTTGAAAGCATAGGTGGTTGACTTAACAACATACATCCAACAATGGTCATCAGTCGAAGAGCTTCCCACCACATCTTCCTCTGCATTGCTGCAATTGTTGTCCAAGGATGACATTGACCAATTGGAAAAAGGAAAGAATTGGACAAAGGCCATAGAGGATTGGTTCTGAAAAGTCCTGTACAATGGGAACATGGGCATAGGTCGTGCTGTTAGGATGACAAACAAGTTCCTGGAAGTATAAAAGGTACTCGAAGGAATAAGGAAGTTCTGCACTGACTTCCCAGAACTATACATAATCACATATCCCAAGCTTGAGGCTATTCTCAAGATACCTGAGAAATCCTGGGAGAAGGAGTTTGTTATGGTGGAGGGTTACCACTGGCTCGTGGAGACATGGAAGCTGAGCTTAGACCATAGAAAGGAAGTCTTGGAGTAGGTGTTCCATGAGGTGGAACAAGAAAGTGATTGGATCAAAGAAATTAGGGCAGCCTGTGAAGAGTATCTAAGGCTGATGACACATTTTGATGTGCCCGTCGTTGAGACAGATCTGGAGAAAATAAGGCCATACTTTCACAAGAAGATGGAAAATGGGACTGTAGATGTGCTTAGACTATATTTTATGGGTTTTGTTGCATGGGAATTCGCCCAATATGAACAAGTGATAAAGAATGCACAAAAGTATGATAGGGACTGGGATGAGCTCACGAACAAATCTAGGAAATTGAATTTACAGGTGATTCAATCAGATATATTGGAATGGAGAAAGCTTTGGGAATTGATCAAAAAAAATTTGGAATACGCCACCATCAAGAAGAGCGAGGGAAATCCTGTCATAGATGACAAGTTCCTCATAGTGTAGTTGCAGCAAAAGGAAATTAGCTACAAGACAAAAGAGCTACAGTGCTGCCACATAAAGACAAAATAGGCTAAATGATGAAATGTAATTTTAAATTGTAATATATTTGGGGGTAGGTGAAATCCTAATTTGTAGTGAATCTTGGCCACACAATGAGATTAAATCTTGGCCTTTCATTTTGATTTTTGAGCACTATAAATAGGGGGTCTCCTCTCATTTTCAAGGGAGTTGAGTTGTTGTAAAGACATGCTGCTAGAATTTTAATAGAAGTTCATTGGCTTTTGGTGGAATCTTGAGTTTCAATTGCATGTTACATGGTTCTTCTCCCATAGTTAGTTAATTTGAATAGATTTACTTTACTATTTATGAGTTTTGCAAGTCATTAGTAGGTTAGTTAATTTCGTTGATTGGTTTTGAAGAATTTTGTTGTGTTGATGCCTTCCATAGTCCATACTTTTGGTTGTTTATTGATGGTAAATGGCTGTGTAAAGTTAGTTTGGACATGAACTGAAAGCTGCACTAAATTTCTATCTTTATTCATGCTTATGGTGAATGAATGGTTGAAGATCTGTAGTCTTTAGAAGCTTGCACTAATTTCATGAGACTGTGAAGTAACCTGGTTAAGTGGAATTCAATTTTGGGAAGGCTGTCCACAGTAGGGTCCTCCATTATCACTGTTCATTGCTAGTTTTAGGTCTAGGAACTTCTCCCTTCCCCTACCCTTTTTCCCTTTTTTTAATAGTGACTTTGAACAAGGTTCATTGCACATTGTAAATCTAAATCTAAAGCTGAAATAGCAGTCCTAGACTACTATTCGAACCTGCAGCAATTGCGCAATAACTTTCCCATCTCAGGAACTCCATTTTAAGATCCAATTCTCCTCCAGCCTAAATCTATAATTCTTCCCTATGATTACTAGCAAGATCACACCAAAACAACTGAGATATTCCAAGCAAGTCATGACTTGACACCTGAGAGACCTTGGGGTAATTTTCAACAACTTGTTGTTGGAGATTTCCTTTCAAGAGAGGTATTGCATTTATGTGCTGCCTATGTTGAGAAAGTGCTAAAAACACCCATCAATAGAACTGGCACTAGAAGGAAGACCCTTTGAGCTAAGTTGGATCGAATCGGTTTATTCTCTCTTGAAAGATTCTAGTGAGTTTTAAGGTCAACACCAAATAAAGGGGAATTTCAAGAACTACAACCCCCTATAAGGGCTAGAAGGACTAAGAGAGGGAACGTAGCCTCTTCTTCCTCCTCCATTCCATCCACTTCACCTTCATCTTCACCTCCCTCCTCCTTCCATTCCCTCCACACTCATCCTTCTTCTTCCACTTCCACCTCCTCCATTCAACCATCTCAAACTGCTTTCTAGCCGCCTGCTTCCCACATCCAAGATGTTGCCCCAGTCCCTGCCTTCCAAGTGCAAGGCGTAGTCCCAACTATCATTGCCCCTATGCAGCCCCAAGTTCTTGTTCAACAAAAAATACTACCCCCACCTTCCCTCATGGCTTGGCTAGGGAATAATCCTTCTCCATTGTTGTTCAATGCCTACCATGACATACCCAAGAACCCAGAGAGCTTTTGCACAAAGTTCAATCCTCAGGATCCATAGAGGACAGTGAAAGAGCACATCAAAATATTTGAAACAACATTGAAGGATATGCAAATTGATCATGAGGATGTGGCATGCAAACTCTTTCCTTATTCCTTGGGGGAAGAGGCTTTCTACTGGTCCATTAATATACCAACGGGGACCATTACCACTTGGGACCTTTTGAGGAATGACTTCTTGAGGAAATACAAGATCCCAGTCAGCCCTTCAGAGTTGTATCAATAGTTCATGTATGTTCACAGAGAGGTTAACGAGCCAATAGGCTCCTTCATCGATCAGTTTCACTGAGAATACTCGAGGCTACAAGCTCCATATATGCTCAATGATGTCATTGTCTTGCCTCTCTACTATGTTGCCCTAAACAATATCACTACAACATTTGTGAAAAGAATGAACCCAGCACCCGCTAGACTGGTGGATGCTTATGTTGAGGAAGTCAAAGCCAACATGGACTTGGGACAAAATATTTCTGGTTCGCTGCCTTCCTTGGGTTAGATTGCACATCCTATGTAGATTCAAGGGCTCAATTAAGCTCTCCAACACCATATGCCCCTTATGAATCAGGTGCCACAGTTTCCCATAGTTCCTCACTCAGGACAACCCATGAATCAAGCACCTCCTGTGCCTCATTATCTATAACCCCAACAATGGAAAGCATATTCATAATAGCCTCAAGTTCCCCTATACTTACAAGGGCCCAAATTTTTGCCTACTCAACAAAACCAATCGACAACACAGCCTATCTTTCTCCAAAATCAAATGCCACAACCAAGAAATGCAAAGAACGATCAGCTGGATGAGCTAACAAAGATGATCTGAAAGATGTCTGTGAAGATGACACACTTGAGAAATCAGAACAGCCAGCTGCAAGCTTCTTAGCGCAGCATTCAGGCTAACCTCAACTAAGATAACAGGGAAAATTGTGATGTAGGTACTTGTCTGGGAAAAATTATGAATGAGGGTAGAGTTCCAATCAAAATTGTGAAAAGAGGCCCTCGCAAAGGCAGAACTAGACGTGGAATACAAGGCCAAACAATGGAGGTGTTCCCACTCCTCTTGATCAACCTGCCAGTAATGATAAGAAAACCAGTGGAGTATATCTCACTGAGGTTTCCTTATCTGGATGGTGCCAAATTCATAAGACAAATAGACACTCTAGGCTGGATTGCCTCGAGTTCATCACAGCTGTGGAGATCTTCCAAGTTGAAGTTTAGAATGTCATTGACAGTGCCGGTTGTCAAGATCTAGTCCCATCCAATCCATACGAATCCTCTCGTCTCATGGTCAATCAAGCTCCCTTTCCGTGGAGTGACAACAATGTGCGAGAAATCAAGACTACCTCCCCAAAGAACGAAGAAGTGAAAGAGGTAAGTAATGAAGAAACTCTATCTCATTTGTTTAATTCAGTATATAATGGTCTGAAAGATGAGGAGTTCCATGAGGATGAGGTCTAAATGTTTCACCAAAGAACATCTCCATATTTCTTAAGAAATCGACAAGGACATTTCACCACTTCCACTCTACCCAATAACTTTAGCACCCCGCCTGACCCTAATGCTAGCAACAATATAGGTTTTCCCCATGTACCAATGCAATACTTTGATAAGAATAAAAAATCAGGTTAAATGAAAAAAAACTAGCTAGCTCTTCCATAGGTAGAGCCTTTGAGGCTGAAATTGAGCAAATGGGTGAATATGTTGCTGAAGAATTCAAGAAGGTAAAAATCAGCTTGTTTGCCTTTGAGTTACTCAAGGTCCCTGCAGTTAGGCATTCCTTCTTTAGAGTTATTAATGGGACTCCTTCCTCCAAGGAAACACAAGAAATACTAGCTAAAAAAGTCTCTTTCGAAGATCCACCACATGAGCCAGTAATTCAAGAAATTATAGGCAAGTAAAAGGACGTCCCTCCAAATCAAAAAATGGGAAAATAACCCACTAAGGAGAAAATTCAGGGACAATCCAAGGAAAAGACAAATGAAAAGGATAAAGGTCAAGTGGCCCGAGCTGACACACTTGTGGGACTCTTCCAGGGGAGGTTGGAAATGCCCCCTTTCCTTACTACTATCCGAGAATTTGGGAAGAACCTGCATAATTGCCTAATTGACTTAGGAGCATCAGCCAACATCATGCCTTTGGTTGTATGCAAAGCTCTTGGGATTGTCCCCACAGCCTCTAGAAGAAAAGTAACTCAGCTGGATAAAACTGAGGTGAATATTGTTGGAGAGATTAATCGTATCCCTATGCAAATTGCTGCAGACCTGAGGGTACAACAGGTTATTGACATCCAGGTTGCGGATATTCTTGACACATATGGAATAATCCTAGGATGTGACTTCACCTGAGCATTGAATGGGTATGTTGCAAATGATTTCTCTCACATGTGGTTGCTATGGAAGGGGCTACAAAACCAAATTCACATTGACCATGAACTCCGTATAAAGTTCATGATTACGAAATACAACAACGTCAATGAGGTGTTGTTTGCTAAAATTGAGTTGGGAAATTATTCTCCCATGGCATATCAGGAAGAATCAAAGCATCAAGAAGGAGAGACAACTGAAGAAGTCTTCTTGGTACTATGCAGCCCCCTGACCAACTTAGCCTATACACCCCAAAGCACTGAAATGTTGGTTGAATCCGATGGTGATGAAACATATGATGATGAGAATTTGGGACTGCTAGACAGATTCTAGGATTTCATGGAAAAAAATTCTACACGATCAACTCAGCTTAGGGGCTAGGATGAATTTCCAAGAGCTCTTGTTGCCTAATTGGTGCAAAGTTCACAATGTTGCCCACTTAGAATTCGAGTGTTGCTTATGTCAAATAGCAATAGAACATGTCAAAGGACAAGTTATACCTCAAAGGGAGCTGCCGACTAAGTCACCGACCGCCGATCATGCTGAGTCACCATCCATGCCAGAAATTGCAGATGCAAGCATGCAACCAAAGGGGAGTGAACACATCATCATTGGCCTTGAAGTTAAAGAACCTTCTAAATTTTGGACACCACACTTCGATGGGTCTAAATCCAAGCAAGGAGTGGGAGTTGGATTCAAACTCATCAGCCCTATGGGTAGGACCTACTTTCCTGACCATAGACTCCAATTCTATTATACCAATAACGTAGTAGAATGTGAAGCACTAGTTCATGGTCTCCTAATGGCTCTAAGGAGGAAGGTCAAAATGTTGCAAGTCTTCGGTGATTTAGAGTTGGTAGTGAAACAAGTTAGGAAATTATACTCCTACCATGATAGAAGGCTAGCAAACTATAAGCATAGAGTTTGGGATCTGTTAGAGAGCCCAGATGCCTTTAATGTCTAGCTGATCCCTCGCTCCCAAAACCATACTGTTGATGCTTTGGCTCAAGCAGCCAGCACGCTTCAACCACTTTCTTTGTCCTTCCTCAAACAGTTTACTGTTGAGTTGACCTCCACCCCTTGCATGCCAAATAATGTCACCCATTTTCAGGTGTTCAATGATGACAAGCACATCTTGGAATTCATCACTAGTTCTAATGTGTTTTCCACCCAAATAATTGATGAAACTGAGCCTAAAGAGGCTGAATTGAATATAGAAGGGGTCATCAATCTCAAAACAAACACCATTCCAGGAGGTATGGTCCAACTGGAGCGTATATTTGACCTAGATCATATATGAGACTAGGATGAATAGGCAAAGAAGGACTCCATCAACAATTAGTACCCTGCTCACAACCTCGGGATAGTCAAGGAGGTTAAAAATGTATTTATTGGTAAAGTCTGCACATCAGAAGAAATAAAAGGAATCATTGATGCTTTGTGGAAGTGTCATGATGTAGTGGCATGGAGCTATGAAGATTTGAAGATGTATGATACCTCCATCATCACGCACACTATTCCTCTTAGACCGGATATCCAAGCATTCCAACAATGACAACGCCCCATCAATGCACTGTTGGAGCCCATTATTTATAAAGAAGTGCAAAAGTTGTTATCCATAATTTTATTCCTAGTCAGACACTCCACGTGGGTGGCCAACTTGGTCTCAGTAAGGAAGAAGAATGGAGAAATCAGATTGTACATGGACTTCTACAACCTGAACAGAGCTTCGGAGAAGGAAAACTGTCTAGTGCCTTCATTGGATGAGGTATTGCAGATTGTCAATGGTTCGCAAATGATGCCCTTCTTAGACGGGTATTCCAAGTATAACCAAGTGATGGTACAGTATGAAGATTGGCATAAGACAACGTTCACCACCAAGTGGGGAACATTCACATATAGGAGAATGTTGTTCGGACTAATCAATGTCGGGGCCACTTTTTAGCATGCAATGGATATTGACTTCAAGGATCTGATTGGGAAATGCATCATCATTTACATGGATGATCTTACAATGTTTTCAAAAAGGTGAGATGATCATGTTTCTGATTTGTGCAAGGTCTTTCAGAGGTGCCGAGATTTTGGGATATCCCTTAATCCTAAGAAGTGCATCTTCGGAGTCACTGAAGGAAAGTTACTTAGGCATGTTATTTTAGAACAAGGATTCTCCATAGACCACAAACGCATCCAATCCATGCTAAAGATTCAGCTTCCAAGCAGCAAGAAAGAATTGAAATCTTTCTTCAAAAAGATAAATTTTGTCAGAAAGTTCATCACAGGTTTTGTTGAGATTGTCAAGCCGCTTAACGCCATGTTGAAGGAAGATGCTAAGATTGAGTGGACTCCGGAAGCAAAGCAATCCTTCAAGGAAATCAAGAAGGCTATTGCTAAGGAACCTCTACTTGTTAGCCCTGATTATCTAAAGCCATTCTACATTTACTCATTTGCTTCAGATCATTTGTGTGCCAACATTTTAACACAAAAGGATAACAAAGGAAATGAGCACCCAATTGCTTTCATGAGTGCTTCATTGAAGGATGCTAAATTAAGGTACCATAACATGGAGAACTAGGTGTATGCTCTTGTCAAAGGAGTTAAGAAGTTCAAGCATTATATCCTACGACACAATGTGTTTTCCATTGTCCCTGATCCGATAGTAAAAACGTTATTGATGCAAAATGAGCTAGGAGAACGAAGAGCAAAATGGGTCACCTTGTTGCAACAATATGACATGGAGATTCAACCGATGAAATTGGTAAGAGGACAAGCCCTCACCCAGATGATAGTTGAAACAACAACTGAAGCAAGACCTGAGCTTATGGTTCACCAATACCAGCTTAAAGATGTTTCCCCATGAGAATCGTACGATGACATTGTCTACTGCTTGCTGAACAACAAGTGCCCATCTCGCTTACAAGGAGTTCAAAAACATGCCCTCAGACTAAAAAGCAGTAGCTATATGTTGCAAGGATCCATCCTATACAAAATAAATCATGAGGGAGTGTACCTTCGGTGCCTCGCAATAGAAGTAGACCGGGTCTTGAAAGAATTTCATGACAAATTTGGCACCGGTCATGGATCTGGTCTTTCAACCACACATCAAATCCTACGATCAGGGTACTATTGGCCGATGGTCTTCAAGGATGTTGATAACCATGCTCACATGTGCCATGTTTGTCAGGCTATCACAGCTAGAGAAAGGAACATTGTTGTCCTGTTGTAACTAGTCTTGGAGGTAAGACCGTTCGTGCAATGGGGTCTCGACTTCATTGGTTCGGTAAGCCCTCCATATTTTGCAAGAAACAGGTACATTCTAACTGCTTTTGATTATTACACTAGATGGACAAAAGCTATTGTATGTAGGCAATGTACAACAGAGGTAGTTGTAAATTTTCTTGAAAGTTTTATTTTAAATTGTTTCGACTGCCCCTATGCTTTAGTATGCGATAATGGCCCGACCTTTGCCACACTTAAATTTTCTAGTTGGGCCTTTGACTATGGGATTTCCCTTAAGTTTTCATCCAATTACAACACACAGGGCAACAGCCTGATAGAATCTAATAACAAGAATCTCATTATGGTGATCAAAAAACTACTTGATAGGAATCCTAAGGACTGGCATACCCAGCTTCGCTTTTCCCTTTGGGCAAATCACACATGCAACAAGGTTGCCTTGGGTGATTCCCCATTCCACCTCGTATAAGGCCTAGAGCCCGTCTTCTCAATTCACCTGAAAATCCCCACCCTCCAGTTCATCAATGCCTTTTACGAAGAAGGGGATCGTAGAGAAGCTCGCTTGGCTAAGCTACTCCACCTGGAAGAAGTACGTGACTGTGCCGTTGAAATTTTTTCCAAACACTAGGGCATGATCAAAAGATGGTTCTATTGATGAGCCAAAGTCAAGGCCTTCAAAATTGTTGATCTAGTCCTATGCTAGGACAAGGCCCATGAGAAGAAAGGGGGACATGACAAATTCGACAAGCTCTGGCTTGGCCCCTTTCAAATTGCTAAAATCCTAGGAGATAATGCTTTTCGCCTCAAGACCTTAACCAGTGAAGATGTCTCACTGCTAGTAAATGGGCAACACCTAAAGCATTACTTCCAAGCTTGAGCTCCTTCAAGTTGCTCCTGTAAATACTTGTGTATAGGTTAGTTTAGGTTGCTTTTGGTTTCCTTTGTTTCCTCGCTTCACGTCACTTTTGTCTTTGCTCATTTCCCAACTGTTTTTCTTTGATGAGAGTGTCTTTGTGTTCCTGATGTGGTGGTCATGCTTGTTCGACGAACGGTCCACTTTTGCTGCTCACTCTTAGTGTTCTCTGGATAATTGTTCACTCTTAACTCTTGGCCTCTAATTGCTGCCATGAGCAATTTCCTCACTTGAACTCATGCTTGACTTAAAACTCAACCCTTTATTGAATCCTTCCACATTCATCTCGGATCCTGCATAAAATACACTAATTATTTCCAAGGAGCTATAAAATGGCCATTACAAAGACGAGACAAGTGAAAAATATTATATCTGCTTAAGTGACCACTAAGGTTCCAAGCCCACTATAAGCTTCAATACTTACATGGTTGAGAAAAAGAAGTATCAAAATAATATCCAAAGAAAGAAAGAAATATTGAAAATCAAGCAACTGTATGGGTGTGTGGACAACTCTATCGGGGCTATGGACACTCGATTGATAGTAGAGCATGGAGTTAGATAATTAACATAACTTTCTTAGCCTGATTAACAACTCTTGGTCATAGTCTCCAAGGAGAGGCAATGAATTCACCATTTACACCCACTTCCGACATATTTTTGTGATTTGATTCAATCAAGGATTTTGTTCTCCTTCAAGCCTCTTAGTTCACCTTTGGAAACCAGCCCCTGCTCTACGAAACTGAAGATTCTAGGTTCTGAATGAACATTTATCCTTAGAATACTCAAGAGCGTTCCCCAATAAAGTCACCATTTGTTGTGCTCGTAGCACACATGCCTCGTTTGGAACAGGGACCCTCGTTCTTTTCACTTCGTCGAGTCACTTTTTATCACCGCCTCATTTTTTGTGCCCCCTATTTTATGTCCTGAGTGGTCAGTGAATCTCAGAGGAATCATTTTGAGGTGACCATGTTTCTCGACTTTCAAAATCTCAAGGCTTTAGGCCTTCACAGAATTCCCTTAGCTATTTTCCTTCATTCTTTGAAGCTGGCATCTTTGGAGCCGGGTGGGTCCGCCCTTGTGGGCTGCTCCATGCGGGTTTCCTTGACCTCCCAGCCATTCCAAATGGCCATCGTCCGATGCCCTTCTGCCCCACAGAACCTGCATCTTTTGATGTTGTTTCCATTGTCGAACCCCAAGTGACTAATTGCTGGTTGTCATCCACCTAGTAGACTCAGCCCATCCCATGGCCATTTTCAAACTGACTACCCACCAACCTCCGACGCTGCCATACAAGCATTAATGGGGTGCATTAAATGCACTATTTTCTATAAATAGCTCCTTTCGAGCTGTCATTTTCATTTGTTAGAAGTCCAGGAGCCATTCAAAGTCCCCACCAACACTGTCGTCGCGCTCGCTGAGCCCAGTTGCTGATTCAAAGCCTTGCCCAAGGTTTGCTTGTCCTTCTTCATCAAGATTAATAGGTTGGTTTTCCGCAGTGCACCCTATTACAAGTTTTCCTTGATTTCTATATAAAATTGATAAATTTGAAGGAAGAAAACTTGGAAATCAACTAGAACAGACCTAGGCGCACAAAACCCACCTCTTAGAATTTTAAAACTTGGTGAAAATCGTCTAGTTGGCCACGTGCAAAACTTGAGGTCTTTGCGGCCATTCGTCAACCAGAGCATCTATGCTCTGCGGGTCCGCAATGTAGTCATCATCATCACCATCCTTTGAAACATGTTTAAACTTGAAACTACAAATTCCCCCAACGAGTCTGCCCCAACGGGAGGCTCCCTCCATTCGATCGCCTTAAACTTGGTTTAGATTCCCTAAGCCTAAACAAAGCAATCTTTGGACCTACCCAGGTCCGCATCCATAGGATTCTACCTCCAGAGTGCCCTTCAAACTTCATTGTTCCAAACGGCTATCCAACCACGACCTCCCAGCACACAAACCTTGCCGCGTTGATCTCCCAACAAATTCAAACTTAGCAAAACACCTAGAAACAAGCTTATAGCGGGTCCCTCCTTGTGGAATTCTGCTTGTGGAATTACATCTTGGTGTTGCTGATTCAAATGGATTTTGCAGTCCGTCTTCTCACCCATCGGACTCCGCCATCCAAGTCAAAGAGTAGTAATCTAAGAATGCGGGTCATCCTCTGTGGACCTCCGCTGGCATTTTTCCAATGCGTGAATGACTGCTCCAGAAAGAAAAACCTTAGAGTCTGCCCAACCGACAGATCCTGACCTCACCTCTGCCAACCATTTTCCTCTACACATTAACTGATTAAGTTTGAGCCTCCTTGCGGGTCCCACTTCGTGGGCTTCTGTCCGCAGGGCACCATAGCCAGACTGTCATTCCAAATGGCCTTTGCATGTCAACCTTCTGCCTTGTGGGTCCCGAACCCACCACATCTATCTTAGCACAAAAAGTGAAAACAATCAAGTATTCAGTGTTATGCAAACCATCTCCAACAGGTGGCTGGTCGTAGACTTCCATTCTGCTTCTGCCATCCCAAAGCATATGTGGACCTTCGTCGGCTGGCTATGTGTAGCCCAACCTTTCCATCACCTCCAAATTGATCAATGATAAACAAAGTGAATGTCGAAGGCCTCCGCGGACCCGACGACGTCTGACCTTCACTGTCTCGAATGACCATCACCCACCGTCTGCCTACGCCTTCCGACATGCATCCTTTTGAGTGATTTGAACCTCAATGACGATGCATCCACCGCCTCCTAAAGCCGCAAGTCTCGCATGGTGGAACATCGCCTTGTCAGCGTCGTTTCAATGACAGACCCTCAAACAATCGAGTCGTCCTGCGACCCTGCATGCTTAAAAGATGGTCTTAACTCCTTCAAAACATCAAAGCAACCTTGACCCACATGCCTAAATGAATTGACCTCCTCAGTGGACCCCACTTCATGCCTAGATCTAAATGCGAGTTGGGACATGTGGGCCATCGTGCCTTGATTTTCATCCCTCCTGTAGCTACCTTCAAAATGTCCATCAACCTAGTGAAGTCCACACCCCTGGGCCTGAATTGTTGTAACTCCCTCCTATGAAAGGTTAATGTCAATCTAGAAGAGATGTTAGGATTCTCAAGTGATGAATTATCTAATGTAACATTGTTTTGTAGGATTTTGGCTAACTTTCCGATTGTTTTATACTTGAATATGTTTATTGTTCTATCTTGCCTGTAGGATATATGGAACTAGGTGCAAGACCTTTGGAGCTAGTTGTGGAGAAAGAAAAGGAAAAGAAACCAACTAAAACACCCATAGGAAAAGAAAACAAAGGCCAGATGAAGTACAAATTCCAAGGGGAGCCTCTTAACTCCAAAGTCACCATAGATTGGAGGGAGATCTCAGATACAAATATCAGACACATAGATATTGATGAATTGAAGCAAAGGGTCCAAATCAACCCCACAATAGAGAATGCTAGAAAGATTAGAAGCAGTGGGTTGTCCAAGGTTGTCGGTTTCCCACCTTCTCTCATTGCTCTTGAGCTCATGATGGCCTATAGAGAAGCATATCAAGAAGATTCTAGAAGGATTGTAGACTGACAGGGAGTGTATTAGTTGACCTATCTGCCAAATCAATAGGGAAGGCTTTTCATATCCCTACATTCAACGAGATGGAGGAAGCATCCAAAGAAGATCTAAGAAGATGTTGGATGCAGACCCCCTCAAGTGCAAAAAGATCATCAATCAGTACTACTTAAAAGGAAAGAGGAGCAATGGAGCTAAGGTACCCCAAGAGCTCTTCCACAGTGACTTCTACGAGGATTACCGTGACTTGGTAACCCTATTGAGCAGGATTATGGGCCTTCCGACCACATCCTACTTCTAGGAGTGGATGTTATACTTCGTGGAAGAGATCCTCTGTGGAAAAACCAAGTTCTACTGGGTAGGAATAATTAGTAATTTCTTGCATGAGCAATTTGTGGCTGTGAAAAAGACCTCACAATTTTACATGACATCTTACCTTGTTTATTTACTAGCTGACCGGATGTAATACAGAGGCTTGTTTAGAGCTCTAGATGAGGCTCCAGATAGGGAATTAAAGGTCTATGATAGGTACCCTCAGCTCCAATACACAAATTTCAAGAAGGACTACTACAGAGTCAATGATGCATTCATAGGCCATGTTATTAGCTTGCTTGGGGTGACTTCAAAAGAAGGGTCTCACATAGCACTAATTATTTCCTCCACTAGTTCGGCTTCTTGTTCATACAATTTCAAAAGTTTACCTATATTCGAGCCGAAGGTTTCTCAGAGAAACCATACAAGATGCCCCGGTACCCAAATGACTAGATAAAATTCTTAGAGCTCTCTCGATAGTTGCAGCGTGCACACACCCTCCTAAGTAGCAAGCATAAGGCGGGGATTCTCGATCCCCTCTCCTTTGACCAAGGGATGTATGAACTCCACACATCCCAGTGTATAGATTATTCAGATAAAGAACTTGTGGAGTATAACTTGGAGCTCTATACCGCTTGGCCACGAATGGACCCCTCCGAAAAACTCAGAAAGATGGTCAAGCTAGAACACGCCCATTTACATGATGTTGAGGACTTTTGGGCCAACTGCAAGGATGAAAAAGAAGTACAAATGAGGCACTACATGCGCATGATGACATACTTTTTCAAGAGGTTCAACTTGTTCCCTATGCTAGATTAAATAGTGGAGGATGAAAATACAGTAATCGATCCTCGATACAGTGCAGTTGCCAATCTCCCACTACTGTTAATTGATTGGAATGAAGAAGAGGTCAATGACCTTGATATTCTGACGAAGTCGATCTTGGCAAGAACAAAAGAATGGATTGACAGGAAGATTGCCCAATTGAAGCAACAAGGAATCACCTTGACTTATGGTCAGCTTGAGGATGAGTTGGGAAGTGAAACTGACAGTGGGACAACTGCTGCCCCATCTGGCGAAACTTCAAAATCTACTCCTGCCACCAAGTTGAGAAAGAGAAAAGAGGTGACTAAAAGGTAGCCTAAACCCAGGGTGTATTCAAGGAGAGCCTTAGAGGGTGAACCCTCCAAGAAGCCGAAAACATTGGGAAGTTTCATGGAAATTCCCACCATCCAGGAGGACCCACTCCATGAAGGAGAAGAACTAGAGGCCGAACAACCAAAGTCCCCACCTGCTGCCTCTACTCTTTCAATTGTCACTACTGCTGACATTGCCACCACTGCTGCCCCATTGCCTACTCAGGTGATTGTTGCCACTTCTCTACCCACAGTGGATATCTCGGTCCACCTTGCTTCCACCCCACCCACTGCGCAAGTGATGGTAATATATTCTTTTTCCACCACCACTTCCCCACTCTCTTCCTCATCCTTGTCTCCATCGTCATATCTTCCACTAGCTACTGCAACAATTCCTATGCCCATTCTATCTCTTTTGGAAGCTTTTTCTAGGCACGTGCAAAACATGCCAACAAATATCTCTTGGGTATTTATGACTCCTGTTGTGCAAGCTATCCTAGCATAGGTTGTTGTGGGCCTTCCTGTCCCTACTCATCCAACTCAACCACTAGAAATGAAAAAAACAATGCAAATATCAGAAGTGTTGGAGAGACAAGAAAGGGAGGATTCCAAAGAAATAGAAGAAGAAGTAGATGACTACCACGAGAATCCCGAGTATCAACATCTAATAATTGATGAAGTGGTACGGGAAGAGGAAGAAACACAGTCATCTAAGGAAGGCACTAAAGAAACGGGTACCAAATATATTATAGAAACTTTTGACCCAGACCTCAAAGAGGAGTTGGTTCAACAACTCAAAAATGCTGGAGAAGAGGAAGAGAAGCAACCTCTTGAAGAGGAGAAGAATGCAAAAGAGGAGATGGAGGAAGACACCGAACCACCAAATGGGGAACAAAATTAAAGTCTCGAGCATGATAAGGAGATGCCTCTATAAAAAGAGCAATAAGAAGGCCTCAAGCACGATGAAGAGGTGTCGCCTTAGCATGAAGAAGAGGAAAAGAAGGAAGAAGATAAACCTAAGGAAGAGACTGAATCCCAAAAGAGCTCGAAAGTGGAACATCATAAAGACATGAGCAAGAACAAGAAGAAGAAGAGAAAATCACTGAAGAGGACAGCCCCAAAGAACATGTAGCTGCTAAATCCCTAGGAAAGGAAACAATATTCATCTGGGATTCTAATGAAGAAGGAGAAAGGACATAACAAGAAGCTCTAGGAAATAAAGAAATTGAAATCCAACATGCTCGCAAAGAAGAAGGTGATCATGAATCACCAAAAGGAGAAGCTTAGATGCCTGAATGGCTTGAGAAACAGCTAGAAAAGAAAACCCCAACCCCAAAGGATCTAAGGGCAAGGCTAGAGGAAATCTTGGCTTGAGCCCAAATCAACACAAAGAAGGAGAAGAAGCCAAAGGTCAGATCCCACCTGACAATGGATGCATCTGGATCTAGAGCTATACAAATAGCCACCCTAGTTATGGGAGAAGAAGGGGTAAGTTATAATGTTTCTACCCTCGATTTGGAAACAACAACAAGAGAACAAAAGATCGACCATCTTCAGGGATCCGTTGCCACCATCATGCACTAAATGCACAAAGATAAGCCTTCCAAGGAGGAGTTGAAAGCACAGGTGCTAACTTAACAACATACATCCAACAATGGTCATCAGTCGAAGAGCTTCCCACCACATCTTCCTTTGCACCACCACAATTGCTGTCCAAGGACCACATTGACCAATTGGAAAAAATAAAGAATTGGGCAAAGGCCACAGGGGATTGGTTCTAGAAATTTCTCTACAATGGGAACATGGGAATAGGTTGTGTTGTCAGGATGAAAAACAAGTTCTTGGAAGTAAAAAAAGTACTCGAAGGAATAAGGAAGTTCTGCATCGACTTCCCAAAACTATACAAAATCATGTATCCCAAGCTTGAGGCTATTCTCAAGATACTTGAAAAATCCTGGGAGAAGGAGTTTGCTATGGTGGAGGGTGACCATTGGCTTGTGGAGACATGAAATTTGAGCTTAGACCACAGAAAGGAAGTCTTGGAGTAGGTGTTCCATGAGGTTGAACATGAAATTGATTGGACCAAAGAAATTAGGGCAGCCTGTGAAGAGTATCTAAGGCTGATGACATATTTTTATGTGCCTGTTTTTGAGCTAGATCCAGAGAAAATAAAGCCATACTTTCACAAGAAGATGGAAAATGGGACTGTAGATGTGCTTACACCAGATTTTATGGGTTTTGCTGCATGGGCCTTCGCCCAATCTGAACAGGTGATAAAGAATGCGCAAAAGAATGACAGGGACTGGGATGAGCTCACGAACAAATCCAGGAAATTGAATTTCCAGGTGATTCAGTCAGATATATTGGAGTGGAGCAAGCTTCGAGCATTGATTGGAAAATTTGTGGAATACGCCACTATCAAGGAGAGTGAGGGAAATCCTGTCATAGATGACGAGTTCCTCACAGTGTAGCTGCAACAAAAGGAAATTAACTACAAGACAAAAGAGCTACAGTGTTGGCACATAAAGACAAATAGGCTAAATGAAAAAATGTAATTTTAAATTGTAATATATTTGGGGGTAGGTGAAACCCTAACTTGTAGTGAATCTTGGCCACACAATGAGATTAAATCTTGGCCCTTCATTTTTCTTTTTGAGCACTATAAATAGGGGGTCTCCTCTCATTTTCAAGGGAGTTGAGTTGTTGTAAAGACATGCTGCTGGAATTTTAATAGAAGTTCATTGGCTTTTGGTGGATTCTTGAGTTTCAATTGCATGTTACATGGTTCTTCTCCCATAGTTAATTAATTTGAATAGATTTACTTTACTATTTATAAGTTTTGCAAGTTATTAGTAAGTTAGTTAATGTCATTCATTGATTTTGTAGAATTCTACTATGTTGATGCCTTCCATAGTCCATACTTATGGCTGTTTATTGATGGTAAATGGTTGTGTAAAGTTAGTTTGGACATGAATTGAAAGCAGCACTAAATTTCTATCTTTTATTCATGCTTATGGTGAATGAATGGTTGAAAATATGTAGTCCTTAGAAGCTTACACTAATTTCATGAGACTGTGAAGTAACCTGGTTAAGTGGAATTCAATTTTGGGAAGGTTGTCTGTAGTAGGGTCCTACATTATCACTGATCATTAGTTTCAAGTCTAGGAACTTCTCCCTTCCCCTACCCTTTTTCCCTTTTTTTAATAGTGACTTTGAACAAGGTTCATTGCACATTGTAAAGCCAAATCTAAACCTGAAATATGAGTCCTAGACTGTTGTTTGAACCTACAACAACTGCGTAATAACTTTCCCATCTCAAGAACTCCATTTTAAGATCCAATTCTCCTCCAACCTAACTCTGCAAGTCTTCCCTGTGATTACCAGCAAGATCACACCAAAACAACTGAGATATTCCAAGCAAGAAATGACCTAACACCCGAGAGACCTCGGGGTAATTTTCAACAACTTGTTTTTGGAGATTTCCTTTCAAGAGAGGTAGTGCATTTGTGTGCTGCCTATGTTGAGAAAGTGCTAAAAACACCCATCAACAATTCCCCTCAGTGGGACCAAGACACCACCTAGGGCATCTTAGTCCCAAGGGCTTTATTTTCAAGAATCAAGAGTGGGAAATGAAAATATTTGAAATAATTTGGCATTTTGTCGGCCTTTGGGATCTAATAATTGGGTTATTAGATAGGAATGCCTATAAAATTAAGATTCACACCCATTTTCACCTAAGTTGAAAGAGAAGTTGAGATAAGTGAAGCAACTTTTGAAGAAAGTTTGAAGGAGAGTTTCAAGAAGCAAGGAATTGAAGTCTTGGAGCAACCTTCTATTGTATTTTTGTAGGTTTTTTAAGCCTATTTTCAAGTCAAGATCTAGCATTGCCAAAGACTAATGATGGATTCCTATGGAGGATCATGAGATATTCTAGGTTGGAGATGCAACTAGCCATACTTCCAAGCCTAAGGACTTGTTTCTTGAGTGATTCTATCTTCCATTGTTGTTCCATTTTTTGTCTAAGGAAGGTATATTTCATGTTTATGGCTTATTAGGGTGATTTGAGATCTCTTTTGTAGGTCATTTTCCTTTGCATCTTAGGAATTCTATTCTAACACATTTGAATAGGGTTTCTCCATGTTCTAGCTTGCATAATCTTAGACACACTTAAGATTAGGGCTAACATACATTTCCATTTTCAGATCTATGCATTTTTATCAAGGTTTAATTACCAAACAGGGGTTTGACCAAGGAAAACCCCCATAAACAATCAACCAATTTTCCTTTGTCTAGCAAGTTATTTACAAGTTCAGATCTGGAGACTTGGTGAAGGAAGTGCAGACAGTGAACCTTGGGATCACATTTAGAAATTGCATAAATTCAAATTGTGACTAAGACAATAGTAAGGGTGTCTTAGTCCTCCCAAGGGTATTTTGCAAAGATTCCTTCCGATTTTGTTTCAACAGTTGAATATTTTTCATTTCCCCCAAAAAATAGCAGTGGGACTAAGACAACAATAAGGTCATCTTAGTCCTCCACAACATTTTTTGCATTTCTAGAATCCTCATCACATTTCCAAACTTCCTAGGTATACATACCCTAACTTACTGTTGCTCATTTTCATCATTTGCACTCATTATTTGACTTGCAATACTAATTTTTATGAGTTGAATGTTAAGTTGTCTTTTCTAAGCTTTTTGCTTGGTTATGAACCCTTAAAAGCCCAAAGAACCCCCTCTAGGTCTTCCTTGTTGAGAATTGACTGACCTCGGTGTTGATAGTCAATCCAATTTGGGATCCTAAGGCATATTTGAATGACAATTGGAGAAGTGTGGTGTTCTATGACCTAGGTTATAAATCATCCCCATTTCCACTATTGTTCATTTTGGTGAACCCAACATTTTTTTTTAACATTCATTTTTGATTTGGAGTTCATTAAACTCCTAGATCTAGGTTGCATTCATTCTTGTATTGCTTCTTGCATTAATGAAAGTGCATCTAGTGTTTCTCATATTTGCATTAGTGAAAGTGCATATAGGTTGCATTTTTACTTTCTCGCATCATTTTATCTCATTGAAAAACTGAAAAGTGCATTATCAATCATCCTAATTGTATTTAGAAACATTGTTATTGCATTCAAAAATGAAAAAATTGCATTCAACTTTGCATTCAATTGCTTGTCATTAGTTACTTTTTCTTGCATTCATTTACATAGTTTTCTATTTCTAAACATCAAGTCCCTAGGTAGGCAACCTAGGAACACTGTTATCAACTCAAATTTTGTAATTTTTTTGAAAAAACCTTTACTGGGACTAAAACACCCTTACTAGCATGTTAGTCCCTCTATGGGTTTTTAGCTAAGAACCTTGTTTGAGTTGTTTGTTGTTTGTTCTAGTTTCTGGAACCTCCAAATTTCATTAGCATGACTAAGACTCCCTTCCTAGAATCTTAGTCCCTAAGGAGTTTGAGGTTGCATTTTTCAGGGTTAAACAGTGAAGTTATGTGCTTCTATTTGCTATAGTTACTTTGTTGTTTCAGTTTGTTAATTTACTGTTTCATGCATCTTCATAGTTCACGTTTACAATTGATTGATATAAATAGATTATTGCACTTTCATTTTGATAGAAATAGATTTGATTTTACATTCATTGAAAAACCAAAAAACAAAAACCAAAAACATTAAATCTAAACAAGCATACATTTAAGGTTAGTATGTCAAAATCCTTTGTTCAAGTTAGCGCAACCCTCAAGCATTTTAGTAGTGATGAATTTGATATGTTAGATGAAGCCCTTGAGGACTTCATCTCTCAAGGTTCATCCACTAAGGCTTATCCAAACAAACCCAAACAAAGAGAATTAAATGCTATTCAACCTCAACTTATCCTTTATCCACCTTCAAACAAACCTCAACCTACAAACAAACCTGTCCTTATCCTTGAAGCACCTAAGGAAAATGTGTCACAACAATTGAGTTATAATACTGTTGCTCATACATATAACACAAGGAATAATAGACAACCTCAACCTAATCTTGTTTCGTTACCATTGCCTAGTGCTCCTTGTTTACCATCGCATAGTGGAAAGGATTATGATCTTGTTGAAAACTTAAGAATACTCCCGCTAAGATTTCCTTATGGGATCTTATTCAAGCTTCACCTAGTTACCACACCATGCTTCAAATAGTCTGAAAAGAAGTTGTGATTTATCCTATTACAAATGCAAATGATGTGGTAGCTCTAATACAAGAAATGAATATAGTTAATGTAGACATTACCTTTCACCAACATGAGCTCCCCCCCTTGGAGATGAGAAAGAAATACGATGCATTCATGATAATAGCCAAAAAAAATAGCATAGGAATAAAAAGGACCCTTGTTGATAATGGCTCAACTCTTAATGTGTGCAGTGTGAACCTTTTAGATAAGTTGGGAATGGACAAATAAAAAATGAAACCTGATTCCTTTTCAATTCGAGGATTTGACAATGTAGGAAAGCAACCGCTCGGTGTGATTACTCTACCTATTACAGTTGGAGAGGCTACCTTACAAACTACCATTCATGTTATGCCTCATGACCTTTCATACAATCTTCTTTTAGGAAGACCATGGATTCATGAGATGCATGTGGTGCCTTCGACTCTTCATCATATCATGAAGTATGTCTATAAAAACAAGTTATACCAAATTGAAATGGACCTCGAGCCTGGAATTTGTTTACAAATTGAAAAAGGAACCACCAGTCCTCTGCAAACATTAATTCCAACATAAAAAATATAACCTATGAAAGAGGAAACACAAGAGATGGAGACAGTGTCAAAATTATCAGATGATGATTGGGGTTCCTTGGAATTCACACCTTCATTTATGGGAGAGTATATAATCACAAGAAAATAGGATGAAAAACAAAAGTAACCAATAGTTATGTCAACACAAAACTCAGGAGAAAACTCACAAGAATCTATCTCATCTACTCTTGAAGAAGACACAAGTTACACACCAAACTTTAATTAGATAGATTATCAACATCCACCAAACCCGAAAGAAATGGAAAGACTTTTTGGGAGAGGTTATGAACTTATGAATCAATTGGGTTATAGTGGAAAATGATGTGGAAAGAAAGAATAAGGAATTTGTGTTCCTATGAAACCTAACATGCAAGAAACGAAAAAATTATTTGGGAAATTGTCCTTCTAAGATAATGCAATCAAACAAGAGACCTTCATTAAACATCAACACCGTTATGTGTAAACCAAAAATCAATCTTACCTTGAAGCATCCAAAATTTATTGATATGAATTTTGAACCATCGTGGGCGTACTTTGAAGATGATGAAGCCTTGAAACAAATGCTAGGATTTTATGATAAATCATATACTCCTCCTCAAAAGAAAAGGGTTACATGTGCTATGATAAGCACCAAACAAAAAGATGAAGAAGAGGAGAACGATGAGATAGACATGAATAATGAAGAATACAACCTTGAATTTTTGAAATCAAATGCACTCCCTTTAGGGGGTACCATGGACATAGCAATGGACATCAATGATAAAGAGAAAGTGATTAAGATAGGAAAATGCCTCGATGATGGAGAACAAGAGGATATTGCAACTTTGCTTCATGAATTTTCTGAAATTTTTGCTTGGACTTATTTAGATATGTCAGGAATTGACCCTAAGATTGTAGCACACAATATAGTCCTTGCTGAAAATGCTAATCCTGTTAGACAGAATATTTGAAAAATGAACCCTAAAATAGCCTTGTTGGTTAATGAAGAAATTGAAAAACTCCTTGAGGTTGGTTTCATAAGACCTATAGATTATTCTCCTTGGATCTCATACATTGTCGCAGTTGCAAAACCTGACAATCATAGTAGGATGTGTACAATTTTTTGTGATTTGAATAAAGCATCTTTAAAAGATGACTTTTGCCTTCCTAATATTGAAATGATAGTAGACTTGACTATGGGACATGCTTTGTTGTCATTCATGGACTAATTTTTTGGATACAATCAAATTTTCATCAACCCTCAAGATTAGTACAAAATAGCATTCACAACTATTTGGGGAAAATTTTGTTGGGTTATGATGCCTTTCGTATTGAAGAATGCGAGCGCAACATATCAACGAGCTATGACACTGATATTTCACGATTACATACATAAGATTTTGGAAGATTATGTTCATGATATTCTAGCTAAATCTTTAACAAGACAAGACAATGTGAATGTTCTTTGAAATATTTTTGAGCGAATTCAAAAATACATCATGAAATTGAATCCGAAAAAGTGTCTTTGGTGTAGATAGTGGAAATTTTTTAGGTTTCATCATATCTCACAGAGGCATTGAGGTGGACACAAAGAAAATTGATGTTATAGTTAGCATGCCACCTCCTAGAAATATCTCTCAATTGTGTACCTTACAAGGAAGAATTCAAGCCATTCATCATTTTGTAGCATCCTTAGCGGATCGAACATTACCATTTACACATTGATGAGTCCAATCAATCGCTCAATTTTGATAGGGTTTATCATATATTTGTTGTTGATACTATAGACTTTGGCACCTAGTTATTGACATTCTCCATGTTATTTCCTTAGATTTATGAACCTTGGGCATGAACTTATCCTTGTGACTTTTGATGATATTAACATGCTATGTGGATTATCTATGTTAATTTTACATGTGGTTGAATGTATGTTACTTTAAGGTAATTATGGATATGCAATTGTTTTGTGTTTGCTAATGTCATTATGCAGGTTCACATTGAGATGCTGATATAAATGAAACCTACAAAGTAGAAGAAGTTCCTGCCAGCTGGTCAGTTGCTAAGGAAGTCAAAAAGATGGTCATTAAAAGGTCAAAGGAGGGAAAATTTCCAATGGAGGGAAATTCCTAGCTCGTATGGAAGTTCTAACTACCTTTTAAATGGTCATGTTTGTTAGTGAGAAAATCTAGGAAATGTGTTGCGCTGGATCCTTGTTGGGGAAAGTCTGCTTTGACCAAATCTGGTGTATGCATAACTTCCTCCCTCTCTTTTCCATGCTTTCAATAAATGGAATCCTCCTCTTTTGCTGGAGTCGACTGCCTAGTTATCTAGGTTTAATTAGAAGCTTTTCCCTCTATAAAAAATGGTCAGATGTCCCTTTTCACAAGGTTGGATGTTCTAAGATTGTACTTGCATTTCTAGTTTAAGTGATACAGTCATATTGCTGATATGTTATAATCATGTTTTCAAGGAATAAAATGATATTTTGATTTGTTGCATTTGAGTTAGCTTAGGGAAGACTCATTCAAGGGGGACCACTAGGTGAGAATTCCACCCATTTAGTTTAAAAGTTATTTTTCTATTCAATGACTAGTCTCGGTTTCAGCAGTTGTTTGTTCCTACATCCATTAAAACTTTTTTCTGTGATTGTTCCTATAGCCAAGGCAAACATAGTAGTTTCCTATCTGTTTGATGAGATTTCTATTTTTTTCATTCATTTCTAGTCCAATTGTTGATGCTCAATGTAGTTGTTGATTCATGATTAGTGCTTATGTTAATTTCTTTCCAGCATTTTATTTTCAGTAATATTTCTTCTCTAGTTTAAGGATGATTGCAATGAAGTCCTAGTACACATACAGTGCTGACCCATTTCAAGTTCACATCCCTGGGTTGACAATGAAATACACCTTCATGATGAGTAAGATAATTGCTTAGTGTAGATGTCTAATCTCTAAGTCATAGCTCTAAGGGCTTAGTTATTGAACCATTAGAGGAGGCCAACATTTTTGGCATCGTTATCGGGGATGGTGTCAAACCAAGAAGTTCTTTGGAGTCATTTCTAGTTTCTTTCTTGCTTTAGTATCTCCAAATTTTGTTCTTACCATACCCTTCATTTGACAAAAGTAATGATCTGTTACTATTTCACCAATTTTTTGCATGAGTTGGCTAATAGTGAGTTAATACCGCATGCATAGAGGAAGGAGAAGAGATGCTCATGGGAGATTTCTTCCTAATGACCCTAATCCTGATATCTAGCTAGTTGAGTTTCAAGATATGACAAGAGACAAAGAAGAAGAGGAGGCACATCCTTTTGCTTATGCATTTCCCAATTTAACCAATTCTAAAACTTCCTCTGAGGACCAAGCTGCCCAAAACTTGATTGAGAATCCATTTGCTTAGGCACTTCATCAAGCAGATATGGCTCATGCAAATCCAACCAAACCTAACCAACCATCTTTTCCATTTCGTATCACTCATCAGAATGAGGTTGATAATCTCAAAAATATACATGCTTCAGTTCTTCCTAAGTTCTATGGGCTTGTCACAGAAGACCCTAACACTTTCTTGTTTGAGTTTGGTATCCTTTGCAGAAGCTATGACTATACCACTGATGCATATAGGATTAAATTGTTTCCTACCACCTTGAAAGAAGTTGCATTAAGATGGTTTATGAGCTTAGGTAGGAATATTGTAGAGACTTGGGATGATATGAAAAAAAAGTTTCTTGAGAAGTACAAAGAATACTGTAGGGGCAATGATATGAGAGGAGATGATATCTTCAAGATGCAATAGAAGGAAGATGAGAATTTGGAGGACTATATTTCAAGGTTCTTGTTTTGCCTATAGAAATCTCCACATCATGCACTCAATGAAGAGTCTCAAAAGTTTCTCTTCCTTATAGGGATCAATGAGATCTATATTGATGCACTGGACCTAATGGGAGGAGGAGATATCACCCAAGTTCCTTGGGATGATATTAAAAAGATATGTCAGAATTACTCCAAGGAAGCTCTGAAGAAAGGAAGAGGTTATCAATCCTCTATGGGTAAATCCTCCACCAATGGAGTGTCAAAGATGCAAATCACTCATTTGTTGGTAGATTTCAAGCATGATATCATAAACAATATGGCTACTTAGCTAGACACTCTTCAAGCAAAGAAGAAACAAGAGAAGGCAGAGGCAATGTTGGTAGAATATTGTCCTTGTAGAGCCATAAAAATGTATGATTCTATGGAGTAAGAACCACCATTTCAGCCCACATCAATAGAGCTATTCTAATTAAAAGCAAAACTAGAAGTGAAAATCTAAACTACATAAACAAAACAATGCTTTTAAAAGAAATCAATCTCCATTGTCTCCCTATCACCAAGATCTTTGTTTATGCATTTGCTCTCAGATTTTATGAGCACAAAGTGCAATAAAGAGGCTATGGTGAATGAGAAATGCAATCAAGATGCAAAGATGATATGAGTATGTAAATTTGTGAGCAAAATTTGTGAGAGAGAAAATGAGAGGGAAATCCCATTTTAAATAGGAGTTTCTTGAAGATGGAGAGGGGTTGAAGATGAAATGTGGGATAAAAGATGAGAGAGAAGGAAATGCCATTATCCCACATTGTTGGGTTAAATGTTATGGATGAGAATGAAAGTGATAAAGGGATATTAGATTAAAATGAACCTAATGATTAAATATGAATAAAATGATTTAAAGATGCTTTACTAAAATGCAATATTTCATGAATGATTTATGCAAACGATATGATTAATATGCAAGTTATGATAATTAGTTTATCATGAAATAATAATCAATGACTATGATAATTGATTTATTAATGGAGATGACTATGAAACAATTATGGATGATAATGATAATTGATTTAATATGGAAATGATGTTTGTGACTTATTATGCAAATGGATTATAAATGATTTATGATTTATTATGCAAATGGGTATGAATGATAGCGCAAATGGACATGAACGTTAATGCAACAGATATTGAATGGGCATGCGATGGTTCAATGATTTGATGAAATGCCTTAATAAAAGAAAGTATTGAATGAACTGATTAAGTAAATAATGATATCTATTTAATCAATAGATGAATATCGTTACGATTGTGAGGACAAATTTGAGTGTCTACATTTTGCCCCTCTTTGAGACAATGCAACTTGTCACGTTGTTTCGAAGAAAAAGATTGATCAACTAATACATGCCCCAAAGATATCTTGGTAAGGATTATGATAAGAATGACATTCCCCCTCGAGAGATTCATCGAAGAGATTGTAAGAAGATTAATCTCTCGATAGATTTCTAGAAAGTGATTAGATACCTGATATTGTGCAAGTGATAAAGTAATGATGTACATTTTGATGAAAATGCACAGTTGATGGGTGTAACTGAACAATTGATGGAAATGATCAGTATAGCTAGGTTGATGAGCTAATGAAGCTGATTGAGTTGATTAAGCTGATTGAGGATGATGCTTACACAAGACAAGCTAATGCAATGATTGATTGACTGATGAAGGGGACATGAGATTTCAAGAAGCAAGTCGATTGATCTGAGATTCGATTCAAGGGACATATATCAATTGTATAAAGTAATCGATCGATTTCTCTGCAACAAGAAAGATGAAGAAAATGGAATGCAAGAAATGGTAGATGGAAGAAATACAAGATGGAAGAAAATGAAGGTGATGAAGCCTCTTGTACCTTTTAAGTTCTTTTATCATCATTGAGTTTATTATGTCGCAAATTAGTATAAGCGTCTAGATAACATGAACATCTAGGCGACCTGAATACTATTTGCATTTTTTATTTAGTAATGAAGTATAAGCATCTAGGTATAAGAACCTTAGATGACCTGAATACTTATTGCATGGAAGACACTATTAGACAAGGAATGCTCTCATCCACATTAGACTCATAGGTCCTCGATGGTTTTAGACAACTGTGTCCTAAGACGAGTCATCCTGTGAATAAGAAACAATCCACAAACAACAAACAAATGAACATGCCCCATCCTTGCCTCTCTAGTCAAAGACATCTTGGAGAAGCTAAAATACATGTCACAAAGATAAAATCATAAAATAAGCAAAGATCAACAAACAAACTGGGGTTCAGCCTCGATGTAGAACTGATTCTTTTTACAGTTTATGTGTTTGGTTGGATTTGTAAGATGGGTTGATATATATGTTATAATGTTTGCTTGATTGTCAACACTTGCATGTTTTGATTTTGTTGAAGTTCAAAGTTGTGTGGTGATCTGAAAGTGTCACCATTTTGGGATTTTGGAATATTTATTTTTTTGGATTTCTTTAGGACATTTTATGATTTTTGGATTTTCAAGACATTTCTACGGTTTTTGGATTTTTTTTAGGACTTTTTTTTTTTTTTTTTTGGATTATTTCAAAGTCATTTTATGGTTTTGGATTTTTGGGGGTATTTTTTTATGATTTTTTAGATTTTTGAGGGCATTTTATGATTTTTTGGATTTTTCATGACATTTTATGATTTTTTTTGGATTATTTGAGTCATTTTGAAGTTTTTGGATTATTTCAGGTCATTTTATTATTTTATTGGATTTTTTCAGGACATTTTATGATTTTTTTTTTTGGATTATTTCATGTCATTTTATGATTTTTTTGGATTTTTTCAGGACATTTTATGACGGGAAATAGACAAGCAGATAGACAAAGAGGGTAGTTTATCTGACCACGAGATGTTCAGTATCTTAACCCATAGCTAATGTTAAGGAGATGCCCCAGTGAGGGATAGGACCAACCTAGTATGTGTGGCAAAGCGAGCAAGCGAGGGGAATGTCGAACAATTCACAAGTCATGGTGAGTGTGAAAAGGTCATTATGAAGTGGAGGATGAATGAAAATAGAATGAAAAGATCAAGTAGAGCTCCAAAGGAAAGAGGAGCAAAGCATCTACACATGGCGCCGATTTCTCGGTTTTCACCATGGTACTTGCTCAAGGCACCACCGAAGTGGTTTTCACCATTGAACGAATGGATTTCTCTTCTTTTTTTCGTATTTTTTTTAGGACTTTTTTCCCTTTTTTTTTTGTATTTTTTTCAAGATTTTTTTCCCTTTTTTTTGTATTTTTTCAGGACTTTGAAAAGATTGTACCCTCTGAAGCATTTAGGTATAAAACTTGCGAATGTGCATACTGTTGATGGGATCACTAAGCAATTCACCTTTCGAAGTAGATAACTGGTATGCCCTAGATCCATACACAGCAGTGATAACGTATGGACCCAACCAATTAGGCTCAAATTTACCCTTCTTTTCTCTGTCATGTTGAGTGCAAGGATTTTCACAAAGAACAAGATCCCCAACCTCAAATGTATGTAGTTTCACTTTCTAATTATAACTTCGACACATCCATTGTTGGTATGCTCTAAGATGATTGAAAGTAGTTTGTCTTAGTTTATCCAACAGTTCCAACTCCTACAAACGGGAAACTCGGTATTCTTCATCACTAATTTGATTGCGCAAAGAGATGCACAAAGAGGGCAACTCGACCTCGATGGGAAAGATGGCTTCAGAGCCATAGACAAGGGCATATGGGGCAGCACCTGTGGGAGCACGGACACTCGTGTGATAAGCCCACAGTGCAAGATTCAATTGAATATGCCAATCTCGACCAGCTTCATTGACAATCTTTTTAAGAATTTTGAGAATGGTTTTGTTAGAAGCCTTAGCCTGGCCGTTACCTTGAGGATAGTAAGGTGTGGAAAAATGATGTTGTATATGGAATTTCTCACAGAGTTCGTAGACATCCTGATTTTTGAACGAATGACCATTATCTATGATGATGGATAGAGGAATGGCATAACGACAAATGATTATGAAGGTGGCTATTTGTTTTCCAGTGATATGAGGGAGAGGAACAACTTCAATCCATTTTGTGAAATAGTCAGTGGCAATGGGAATGAACTTATGACCATTGGATGAAGGTGGATGGATCTTGCTCACAAGATCAAGTCCCCACTGATAAAAGGGACATGGTGTAGCAAGAGACTGCAATTCCTGTGTAGGAGCATGTATCAAGTCTGCATATTTTTGACACTGCTTGCATTTTTTAACAAACTGATAGGCATCTTTTTCCATTGTAGGCCAATAATAACCCATACACAAGAGTTTCTTGGCTAAGGTAGAACCGCTAGAATGTGCCCCACATATACCTTCATGTACTTCTTGTAAAGCAGTTTTGACCTCATCGTGCTCAAGACATCTAAGTAAAGTACCATCGAGACCTCAGCAGTAAAGGGTATCAGCTAAGATCACATAGCGGGAAGCTTGATGGATAAAGGTTTTACGAGATTTATTGGATAGGTTTGATGGCAAGGTGTTATCTCAAAGATAGGTATAAATATCCCCATACCATTGGGAATTAGGACCAACAATGAGACAAATCATTTCAGATTGTGGCATATTGTAAGCAGGTTCCAAAAGAGGTTCTACCAGGAACTCATAGTAAGCGGCATTACTTGGCATTTCTACAAGTGAACCAATTGTTTCCTTTGCATCAGCAGCTTTGTTGTTATCTCGAGGAATTTGCTCAAAAGAGATTGATGTGAAATAGGCCTTGAAATCATCCACCATTCTTTTGTAAGGCATCAATTTTTCATCTTTTGTTTTATAATCATCATTAACTTGTCTGATCACTAGCTGAGAGTCACCAAGAACATGCAACTCAAGGATATTCCATTGCACAGCTATATAGAGCCCAAAAAGTAATGCCTCATATTCTGTAATATTGTTGGTACATGGAAACTATATCTTATAAGATTTAGGTATACAATCCCCTTGTGGAGTGACAAAGAGAATTCCGGCGCCAGAACCACCTTGTGTGAAGGAGCCATCAAAATATAAAGTCCACAGATGTGCAGATTCTATGTTGAAGATTGATTCATCAGGAAACTTTGTAATAAGAGGATGATCATCTATCATAGGAGCATTGGCGAGTTGATCTGCGATAGCTTGTCCTTTGATTGCTTTTCTTTCTATATACTCAATATCAAACTCGCTAAGAATCATCACCCATTTAGCTAATCATCCTATGAGTGTTGCTTTGTTCAAGAGGTACTTAAGAGGATCAATTTTTGCAATGAGCTTTGTCTAGTGTGTAAGCATGAAATGTCTCAGCTTCTGTGATGCAAAAACTATAGCAAGGCATGCTCTTTCAATAGGACTATAATTGAGCTCGTATCCCACTAGAGTACAACTGATGTAATAGATTGCATGTTCCTTTCCTTCAGAGTCATGTTACTGGTGGTGTCATCAGATATTCTTTGATTTTCTGAAAAGCTTGTTCACACTTGTTGTCCCATCTAAATGAAACATTCTTGTGAAACAGATGCTGAAAGGGTTGACATTTATCTGCAAGTTGTGCTATAAAATGACGGATAGACTGAAGTTTTCCTTGTAATGATCTCAACTGTCTGATATTCTTAGGTGGAGGCATTTCAAGTATAGCCTTTATTTTTATAGGATCAACTTCAATTCCTTTAGATGAGACAATATATCCAAGGAGTTTTCCAGAGGTTACCCCAAAGGCACATTTCTTTGGATTCAATCAGACCTTGTATTGTTCTAATCTTGTGAAAATTTTATCCATGATCTCTAGATGTCCAGCTCTGGTGTAAGATTCTCCCAACAAATCATCTACATAGTCTTCCAAATAGTTATGCATCATGTCATGGAAGATAGTGGTCATTGCACGTTGGTAGGTAGCTCCGACATTCTTCAACCTAAAGGGCATGGCATTCCAATAGAAGGTTCCCCAAGGACAAGTGAATGTTGTATTAATTTGATCTTTAGGAGAAATTTTAATTTGATTGTAGCCTGAGAAACGGTCCATGAGGGATAACATTTCGTGCCCTGCTGTCAAATCCACTATCATGTCAATGTTTAGAAGTGGGAAGTCATCCTTAGGACAAGCTTTGTTTAAATCTCTAAAATCTGTGCAAACTCAGATGCCCCCATCAGGCTTTGAAACTAGTACTAAATTTGAAATCCAATCAGCATAGTCAATAGGTTTGATAAATCCCACATCTAGCAACTTTCGTAATTCAACTTTTACCAATAGAGCAATGTGTGGGTGCATTTTTCTCAACTTTTGTTTAACAGGTTTTGCCTTCGGTGGCAAAGACAAGTGATGCATTACTAGATTTGGATCAAGTCCTGGAATATCTGCATATGACCATGCAAAGTTAACCTGTCTTTCCTTGTAAAAACGTATATGCTTTATTCTCTCTTCAAGTGTTAATGATTCTGCTAAATGAATTATCTTTGGTTTTTCTTCTGTGCCCAAATTTGTTGGTATTGTCTTCTCCACCAACATAGATGATTTTTCATGATATACTACTAAGGGAAGTGTGTCAATACTTCCATCCTCAGGCGCCTCATAGAGGTTTTCACCCTTGGATACATCCTTTATTTTTACTTTTTTTGGGTCTAATAGTGCCGCAGAACAGTTTTCACTAGAAGACCTATTTATATTTCCAATAATTTTGTGACTAAAAGGCTTGACACTCCCCCCAAAATAAGCCGCACTGTTGAGTTCTATGATGAATCCTGCTTTATGATCCTCAAGGGGTGTGTCTTCTCGTGCTCCTAGAAAATTTATGATTGCCTCATCATTTTCAAATACATCCAATTGTGGTGGTCCCTTTTGATCAAAGTCAATGAGTTCGGGGTGAACCAAGGGTAAAGAATCATGATTTGAATCAAGATTTTGAATGGATTCAAGGGTACAAATATTATGATCGGGTTCAGGGGTAGGGACACTATCATAGTCATAAATGTCAATGAATTCATCGATGGCACTTTCCTCATTTGTTTTTGTAGCATTAGAGGACTCTACTTCCTTACTTGAAGCACACATGGTACTCAAGGTCTTATCTTTCTGCGCATCATATCCTAAACCAGGGACTTTTGCAAACGAGTAGGTTGTATTGGTTCCAAGATACCCTGTTTCTGTAAGCCAAGAGGACTTTTACCATCATATCCCATTTGTTTCATAATATCAAATCCTTTACCATATTGTTCAACAAGTATCTTTATTTCAATCTGTTCTTTTTTTGTGTCTTCATCTTTGTATAACCATTTTAGGAGATCAACTTCTTCTGTTTCATTATAAAGGGCTCCCCATTTTTTGAAAGTAGTTGATTTACAAATCATTGTAGTATTTGCATCAGATGTGGTCTTAGTCATTTGTGGTTTTCCATAGGTGTGGGGAGATAAAGGTAGCTTTCCAATGCAACTTAGGGCACAATTCAAGGCATATTCTCCTAATCCTTGTTCTTTTACCTGTATTTTGATCTCGATTGCATTGGATTTTGAGGAAGATGCTTTTAAGGACTCAGGATCAACATATGCTTCGAAAGGAAATGCTTCACGATTGCTTGGGATTGTGATTTCAGTTTTAGGGCTTAGATTATGGCAATACATGAAAGGGTTTGGATCTCCTCCTATTGTGATTTCAACACCATTGTGGGGGAATTTAATGCGCTGGTGGTATGTGGAAGGTACTGCTTGCATTACATGAATCCAAGGTCTTCCAAGGAGGATATTATAGGTCAGTGGGAGATCAAGGACTTGGCAAACCACATCCTTTACCACAGGGCCAATTCTAATTGGTAGAGTAGCTGATCCTTTAGATGAGCGTTCCTCTTCATCATATGCCTTTATGGTAATCTTTTTACTTGGATCAACTACATTTTTAGAGAACCCTAATTTTGTGATCAATTCTTGAGTACAAATATTAAGGCCTGCTCCTCTGTCTATCAAAACTCGCTTGATCTTAACATTATGGATGAAGATGTCAATGTGTAAAGTTGGGTTATGTGGTTGTCGAAGGGATGAATCATCATTTTCAGTAAAAGTGAGAGTATGAGGAGAGGTGATGTGTCCCACCATAGCTTGGAATTGATCTACATGTAGGTATGTAGGTATTGTTGCAGTAGCAAGTGCTTTATCTAGGATAGCTTTATGCTCAGGAGATAGGCATAGCAACTCTAGTATAGAAATTTGTGCGGGTGTTTTTCCTAAGTGCTCTATGAGGTTGTATTGCGAAATAGGTGTAGTAGGTTTTACATTAGGACCTTTGAGGGTAATAGTGCCTTTGCAGGTAGTAACCTTGCAATCAAGTTCTTTTCCTTTTATAATGAAAGTGTTGACATGATTATCGACCTCACTGATGTTATGTATGGTATAATCATACTTAGCAGTAGTATAGTTTACACCATCACCAGATTCAAGAGCTTTTCCTTTATCCTTATCATGCTTAGGGAAAGGGTTTTTAAATACCTTGCGATTAGAGTTACCAGAAGGAGTGTGTCTGTCAAGTGCTATCTTACCATTATCAATAAGGTCCTGTATTAAATGTTGAAGCTTATTGCAGCTATTTGTCTTATGTCCTTTGTGTCTATGATAATCGCAAAAGTGATCTTCATTCCACCATGGGGGTTTGACTTGTGGATTATATTCCTTGATTTCAGGTAATGTTATAATATTGGTTTCAAGAAGTTCTTTTAATGCAGATTCAAGTGATTGTCCCAATGGTGTAAAATTTCATTTAGGGAAATTTCTCTATTTTTCTTTTCCTTTATCTGAAGATGGACCTTTGAGATTGTAAACAGGCGATGATGTTTTACTTGTTTTTGCATCGACAACTCTGTCATTGACTACATTCTTGTTCTTAACCCAAAAAGGGGTCTTGTTGTTTGAATTCAATTTTTTATCTTTGTCATTATTAAGTTTAATAGTTCCATCATCAATGAGGGTTTTTTCAATTTGAAATCCCATTTCTATGGCTTCATCAAAGGAATCCAAGCATTTGAGGCGAAGTTCTCTTCTGATTTCTTTGTTCAAATTTTGACAAAAGAGGTCAACCAATTCTTGATCAGGAATGGAATAATGCAATCATTTTGTTAAATGTCTCCATCTTTGTAAAAATGACACAAAAGATTCACCTTGTTTTGTTTAGTGTTGAAAAGGTTTGTCATGGTCACTTTAAGGTCACAATTGAAACTATAATTGGAGACAAATCTGTCAACCAATTCTTGAAAATATTTGATGGTCGGGGGTAATCGTGAAAACCATTCCATAGCCTCTCCTCCTAGACTACGAGGAAATAATCTCATAAGGTATGTTTCATCAACTACAAATTCCATGGTAGAGGCACAAAATTGTCTTAAGTGGTTCTTAGGATCTCCTTTTCCATTATATTTGTGAATTTTTGGTATGTCCCAATGGTTAGGAAAAGGTGGCATTGGTATGCTTGGATTGAAGGGATAAAGACATATGTCTTCAATGGAGAACTTGTGAGTCGATGTTTTACTATTCTTGAGAGTATCCAATTCTTGTTGTAATGTTCTAAGCTCATCCAAAATAGGATCGTTTATAGGTGCAAGTTTTGATGTCTTTGAAGATCGCTTATAACCAGGTTGTAGATAAAAGGGTCTATGATCTTTGATCCTACCATCGTTGTTTGTTTTGGAATGTTTAGATTCACTAGATTTAGGTTGGTCATTCATTGTGAGTAATGATATGTCAAAATCAAGAGGCATTTTGATTCCTTCCTCCGCAAGGGCCTTGAAGTATTGTTGTGGGTTACGTTTGACCACCTTTGTAAGAAGTTTAGTGAACCTATTATCGTTAAGAGCTTCATTTATGGTGGATTGTGTTATTTCTTCGCTATCAGTTTCACTAGTTGCAACACTAATGCGATCTTCCCCATCAAAGTCTTTTCCCCAAGGGTTCCCTTCTTCTTGAAACATTTTTTCTCTTGTTCTAGGGGTCATAGGTGATTTGTTCTGATTTTCAATCCAAGCTAATGTATGAGACCTAAGACTAGGATGCAAATGAAAAGGATATGATTCTAAGATGGGATATGAAAATGGTATGGTATGATATGACAAGCTAAGAATGAAAAAGCTAAAAGGCAACTCTAGGTCCAAAGTTGGTTATGATGTAAAGGCTTTACTTGTGTTATGATGGATAGACACAATGACCAATAATCAAGAGAGGGTGTGTAGGAGATGATGGACTCCAAAAGGAATTCCCTACTCAAGGATAATGGTATGTTTCCCTAACTCAAGGATGGTGAACCTCAAGTGATGCGGGTGATAGCTAGCCAATAGTTTGATTTCAAGACCTAGGAAGAGTAACCTAAGTGCAAGCTGAAGGTTTTATTTGATCGATGATTAATATGCAAAGGGCTAAATTCTTAGAACATGCAAAGGTTAGGTGAGATGGTCTTGATATGCAAAAGGGGTTGAACATGAAAGAACTAGGTGGAATGATATATGTATGCAAGGACTATGTAATGTGACCTATGTATGCAAGATGAGGAACATGCAAGAACTAGGATGAAAGGGATATGAATATGTAAGGACCATGAATATGCAAGGACTAGGTGGAATGCAAGGATTGAAAGATCAAAACTGAAGGATGATGACCCCAAGAAATCTAAGTGATAGGTTCACATGGGATGTTTGTGTTGTTGGACCTTTTGAGGTTTGCAAAGTTTGAGATGTTGCAAGTTTCTCATGTGTGATGTTCGTTTGAGGTTGATTGTTTATGTTCAGATTTGTGAATGTGGTGAATACTATTTGAAAATCCAGAAAACACTTGACAAGCACAATGTTTTGGTGTATGCAAATGCACATGAGACAAGTACAATCCTAATAGGCCCATAGACCAAGGGTTTGTATACTTGATATAGCCCACCGATATACCCTGGATTGGTGCTAAACAACTTTCCTTCTCAAGAGCAGATAGCTTAGAAGTTTGGTGGCGTTGGCTCCCCTCCATGGCTCATTAACGTCATTTGAGCACACCAACTTTGAATTCTTGGGTAGTGACTACCCAAGAACTACTATCTCTACTCAAGGGGATCAGTAGTGAGTGTCTTCGGGCATGATACTATACCCTGCACTATACCAAGCAACGGCTGAAATGGTTGGCCTCTAAAATAGAAGGTGTTTAGTATGGGCATTCTATTCGTAGGGCATGATCCATGTGGCGAGAGTCCCCTTTCGAATCCATCTTGTCGGAACCATACGCGTGATTCTTGGGCTTTCCCCAAGAATCCACTTTTATATACCGGCTAGAAGTCCCTTGGGTTCAGGGTGCTACCGGTCTGAGTCATCTTGGGGTGAGTAGTTTTTCCCACCAGAACAAGCCCAAGTTCTAGAGTCAATAACCATTTCTCTTGCACCCAGGATTGCACAAGTGCGCAAGGGGAGAGGATACTTCGATTATTAAATTGGGGTGACACATAAAATAGATGGGTCTGGTTTTTTATCACCAAGTTTTGCACAAGGTGAGAGCATACTCCCTACCATCTCAAGCACAACAAACAGTGTTCATTGACCCCCTAGTTAAGCCTATGTGGAAGAAGACAATTGTTCATTTTTTTAATGCACCAATTGAAGTGTTTTCTAATCTAAAAGACAATTGGTTTCAAAATCACGTCTTTGACGAACATCCTACATCAAAATATTATTAGTAGTTTCATGCCTCCTTTCTTTGACAAGCATATGTTTTGATTTTTAATTCTTTGTCAAACGAACCTGCAAGAAGAACAAACTAAAATTAGACCTAAAATCCAAAAGAACCTAAAATAGAAAACATCATTTAACCTAATTAATCAAAATCTAAACTAATTAAAACTAAATGTTAAAATTAAATCTTAAAACTAAAAAAAAAATGTAAATCTAAAATTAAATTAATCTAAAACTAAATTAGAATTAATCTAAAAACTAGATTAAAATTATTCTAAAAACTAGATTAATCTAAAAACTAAATTAATCTAAAAACTGAATTAAAAACTAAATTAAAATTAAATTACAAATTAATCTTAAATCTAATTTAATCTAAAAAAACTAAATTAAAATTAAATTACAAATTAATCTTAAATCTAATTTAATCTAAAAAAACTAAATTAAAAACTAAATTACAAATTAATCTTAAATCTAATTTAATTAAAAAGACTAAATTAAAAACTAAATTGAAATTAATCTAAAACTAAATTAACATCTAAATGAAGATTAATCTAAAAATTAAATTAAAGTTAATCTAAAACTAAATTAAAATTAATCTAAACTAATCAAAAAAACTTAATCTAAAACTAATTTAAAAACTAAATGATATTATACTAAAATTAAAAATGAAGAAGACTAAAATAACTTTAAACTAACGAATGTATCTTAGAGTGCATCTATAGAAAGTATGTTAAAAAGTTAAAATTTAAAGACTAATCAAAATGTATAGTAAAAGGTTAAAGTAAACTAAACGTAAACAAAAGCATGGAAGCTCACACAAGGAATGCAATGAAGGCATTTAAAGCTTCAGAATCGTTTGACTACAAGCGCAGGGATAGAATAGATGAACTGTTTGGCGGAAGGAAGGCGACTGTATTGACCTTTTAATTAATGCAAAGCAGTCAATAGGTGTAAAACTCGAATGCTTCAACCTTTATTTTGCAAATCTACCTGCAGAACATTAGAAACTTTCATTCAAAAAAAGGCAGGCAGTGCATGCAAATGAAACGGCTTGCAGATCAATAAAGCAAAACACAAAAGGCGGATTGCATGTTGAAATAGCTGGCAGGAATGAAGGAAAACGTAGAGGCTCAAAAAAGGCATGTGGACTGTTGATCAGAGCACCTCAGACTGGTTTGGTCTCATGGAACACCAATTGAATGCTATGGACATAAATGGATCTAATGAAAAGCTATAAAAAAACATTTAAGCCAAAAATGAATTTGTTGAAAAGGCGTTAGAATCTTGTTGTCAATACCCTCCCTGCCTGGGCCAAGATGAAAGCTTTTGAATAGGTTATTTTGTAAGGATCCTCAAAAAATAAAAAAATGTTGTCCCTAGCAAACAAACATGATTTCATGGAATGCAGAATAGAGACAAAAGAGTTGGTAAAGAATGCCTTTTTAGGAACACTCAAAAAGAAACGCCAGTCGCAGGTGTAAAGCCAAATGCCACTGCCTTTACCAGCATTCTCCTTGCATGCACTCAAGTGAAAAACTATTCCGCAAGAAGAACTGGAATCGTTTTGTAGGGAAAATGGCAGATGGAAAAACTTTTCATCCACAGAAAGACAAACGGGGAAGTGCTGAATCTAAATTTCAAGCTCAAGCAGTTGAGGAAGCTAGAGCCAGATAGTACATAGAAGACTATTACAAGGCTCAGATGAAGAGCTTACAAAAATGCAAAGTTTCACTAGACAAATGATGACAGCTTAAATCAAAACATGCAAACTGCTTAACCATCTTTACCATGCAAAACAATATTCATCTTCCATATTAACCTGTCTGATTTATGCAAGAATGCATGAATACAAAAACTGATTTCACGTCGGATTCACCATTTTGTAGAGTCATAAAAATGTATGATTCTATGGAGTAAGAACCACCATTTCATCCCACATCAATAGATCTATTCTAATTAAAAGCAAAACTAGAAATGCAAATCTAAACTACAGAAACAAAACAATGCTTTTAAAAGAAATCAATCTCCATTGTCTCCCTATCACCAAGATCTTTGTTTATGGATTTGCTCTCAGATTTTATGAGCACAAAGTGCAATAAAGAGGCTATGGTGAATGAGAAATGCAATCAAGATGCAAAGATGATATGAGTATGTAAATTTGTGAGCAAAATTTGTGAGAGAGAAAATGAGAGGGAAATCCCATTTTAAATAGGAGTTTCTTGAAGATGGAGAGGGGTTGAAGATGAAATGTGGGATAAAAGATGAGAGAGAAGGAAATGCCATTATCCCACATTGTTGGGTTAAATGTTATGGATGAGAATGAAAGTGATAAAGGGATATTAGATTAAAATGAACCTAAATGATTAAATATGAATAAAATGATTTAAAGATGCTTTACTAAAATGCAATATTTCATGAATGATTTATGCAAACGATATGATTAATATGCAAGTTATGATAATTAGTTTATCATGAAATAATAATCAATGACTATGATAATTGATTTATTAATGGAGATGAATATGAAACAATTATGGATGATAATGATAATTGATTTAATATGGAAATCATGTTTGTGACTTATTATGCAAATGGATTATAAATGATTTATGATTTATTATGCAAACGGGTATGAATGATAGCGCAAATGGACATGAACGTTAATGCAACGGATATTGAACAAGCATGAGATGGTTCAATGATTTGATGAAATGCATCAATAAAAGAAAGTATTGAATGAACTGATTAAGTAAATAATAATATCTATTTAATCAATAGACGAATATCATTACGATTGTGAGGACAAATTTGAGTGTCTATAGTCCTCATTGCAAACAAAAAAAAGACTGCAGATGAAAAATGGTAGCCAACATTGATACAAGCAGATTACACCAGAATTCAAGCTAGTTCAGGTTGATGATGATCGGGTTTTCTACATTGCACAAAGACGACCATGGGCTCCAAGAGAAGGTATGCCAATAGATCCATTATCTTTTAGTGGACCTTATTTCAATTCCTATGCATCCGATAATCAATGGCAACCCCCATACCCACCCAACTATGGAGGATATCCACCTCAACCTTGGAACAACCCTCCAAATACTTGGCCCAATTACCAAAACTCTCCACCCTAGTTGCAGCAATCCCAAGGGAATTGGTAGCAATCCTAAGGGAATTGGCAACAATTCTAGGGGAATTGGCAGCCACCTCTAAGAAATTGGTAGTAGACATCCCAATGGAGGGGAGGACAACAATGGCCAAACCATAAAACTAGTTATATGCAACCACCTCCTACCTCCACCAAATCTTCCTCTAGCGCCTCTGAATCCACCCCTTTGATCAACAATTTATTCTTGACCTTTGTGTGCATCTCATTGGCTTTCATTGAATTGTCTTGAAGTAGAAAATGATCCTCTTCCTCTAGAGGTGTTGCCTTTTGCCTCTACTTTTCTTTTCTTTCCTTATTTTCACTTATTCTTCAACCCTTATTTCCATTTGATAGCATTCCTCAACAGTTCTTAGATTTTCCAAGGTTAGTTCATCTTGAATGTTAAATCTCTATCCAACCAAATAGCTAGCAATCTTTTCATTCTCATCTTCATTATGACCAGACCTAAGACTCAACTTGTAAAATTATTCAATATATACTTTAGCATCCATTTCTTTTTGTCCCAAACCTTGAATTTTTCTAAACATTTGAATAGCATAATCAGAAGGCAAAAACTTACCTTTCATCTTTGCCACCATTTTGTCCCAAGAAACCATCATTGATTTTCCTTTTTTCCTTCTCTCAGATTGCTCATAATCCCACCACAATAGTGCATGGCCCTTCAAATTTTTCTTTGCAATTTTCACCCTTTCCTCTTCAGGAACATCTTCACATTCAAAGTAATTGTCTAAGGCTGTAATCCAATCCAACAATTCTTCATCATTCAGATTACCTCCATATTTAGGCACATCAATCTTCACCTTATGTCTATCATCCTTAACTACCCTCACCAACTTAGCCATCCTCTGATCATCAGGATCCAATTCCCCTTCCTCTTCAGTGTCACTTTCCTCTTCTTCATCAGAATCACTCTCATCACTCATGTCCACATCTCTTTTCTACCTTGTTTCTAGAGAAGTAAGCCTTTCCTTCAACTCTCTCATCTCTCTAGCATGCTTGTTTTTTAATTCACCAATTTCTCTAGCCACAGTTTTCATTTTTGGACGCATCTTGCCTTTCAACCTTCAACCTTTCACTGCTTCAAACTACAACTTTCTCCTTCAAAAGACCTACTTCCTAAGCTCTTATATCAACTGATGCAGAGTAGGGAGAAAGCCTCAAATTTATCACAATTCAAACCAGAAACAACAACTCTTCAAGTTATAAAGCCCCAACTTCACCTTATTCCACCAAACCTTCAAGTTTCCCTTGTAGCCATCCAACCAATGAATTTTGTGCATATATCGCTTAAAAATCCTCAAACCCACAAATGAAATAGCATTCTAGATACTCATTAAGGTTCCTTTAAACATATCCAACCTGCACATATGATTGTTTCAGAACTTCATGTCCTAAAAATGGTTGGTAGGCTAAAGAGGGGCACAATTAGCCTACTTTTACAAAGAAACACTCTCTTAAACTCTTCCCCAACACCAAAAAACCATGGGAAATCTTCGACTAGGCTGCAAACAATCAAAATCCATAACTTTTGTCAAAAGAAACAACTCAAAACTCGCTAATACCCAAAACCCTCTTTTTAGCTTTTTTGAGGAGGGTTTATTGAAAATATACATTCCAATCACTCTGCCAACACTTCAAAAATATTCCAATAGGTCTGACTACACTATTCCAACCATCATTCAGCTTTTAATATTGCAATTTCATTGAACTCCTTTTCATAACCACCATTTTTCAAGCAAAAACTTCCAAATTTGCATCTAGGACATCACACAAAACCACTCAACTCGCCTCCCCTTCTCTTGAAACCTCATAGAAACCTAAATATACCATAGACCACCCATTCCACCAAGTTATAGCAAAATCCAATGGTGGAATGGGTGTTAATCCATTTTAAATTACTTACAAACCCTCAAATTGACTGTACAGACCCGCCTACTGTAGAATTGCAATAAAACACTCCAATATTTAATAAATCAACTCACACAAAGCCCAAAATTCTCTTGATACATGTATCCACCTATTTCAATTCACATTTGATCAAAAACAACCTGTACGTGCAAGTATAGGGGTATGCAACAACAACATTTAAAAAAAACATACAAAATTTTAATGAAAGAAAGGAAGTTTCTATTGTTTAGGCTTCGCAAATAGATCTCTAACCTCTTCCCCGAGCTTCTTCATCATATTTAATTTTTTTACCCTCCAAAAAAACTACCTCAACCAACTTTTGAATACCCCTAACTGTTGATCTTCCTAAACTTGCATTTTTGCAACTTTTTAAACATGACAACATTGACAATATTTGCAAGTATGACAAAATGAACACTAAACCGACCAAATGACCCACATTACATTAAAGTATGGTCTATTATGACCTTATTAACCTAAAAATAAGACTCAACACCAAAAAATTATCACAAAACCAAAATTGGCCATATTTACAAGACTTGCAAATTTAAACTCTCATGGTGCCCCTGCACAATGGACCCCCTCTTCTTTCTTTTGATTTTCCCTTTCTTTTATTTCTACTTGCGTTGGTGTATTTCTTTTGGAGGAAATGGTAAAATGAAGGTCTTGCTCCAAAATGCCCGAATCTCACTCAAATCTATGTCTTCCTTGGTATGGGGTGTTTGCAAATCTTTTTCCCCACGACTTTATTGTTTATTCAGATTCCCAGGTTTTTTGGGTGGTGGGTGTTGTTGCTCTAAGTGTAATACATCTTTTACAAAACTCACATTGTGTCTAGCTAGTAATTGTACCCGATGATTTTTCACTCAGGAGAAGTTTTCCCCAGTGTGTGTGCATCAACACTTGTTTGGTTAAGCCCGGTCGTGACTTTTTCTTTCATCAAAACCAGAAACTGGATGTTTTGAGAAATAAGTTCGTTTCAAACCATACTGATATTGATTTTTACACGCACTCAGGCATCTTTTGCACCTGATTCCCATAAACTTGATAAGTAAAAGCCTGACCCCAATAACTCTTTGGGACCGTGTGTCAGATGTTTCAAATACTATTGGTAGCTATTCATCCAACATCTAAGATGAACACTTCCTTTGATGTCATTGTCCTATGAGGACTAACGTGACACACAAGCATGTCATGTCTGCCACCTGTACTGCTTTCCTTTCACAAGTGGCCCCTGATGCCGAAATTAAGGATTTCATGATGTGAACCCTAATCCGCCATGATTGCACCTTTGTTTAGGGTAATTAATGCACAATAAAAGGAATTAATAAAGGTGACAAACAACACACATACTTGGCACCACCTCAAGCATGCAGTTGCTTCCACAATACACTACCTCATGCAAGATCATTCATTTGTAAGAACATTAATGAATTAAAACAACAATTATGGTGCGTGAAGGGAAAAGTAAGTTTCAGAGCGCAAAAGAACATGCTTATCAAGGTTAAAATCTATGTTTGTTTGGCCATACTATCAGCAAAACCAAGTACTTTTCTTGTAACTAAATTTTGTTAATCTTTTATGCATGTATGTTTCTGATTAAATAGTATTACCTCTAGTTAATTAATGAAGAAATATTGTTATTATTAAGGATCTTAACCTAATTCTAGTCAGTAAATATTTATGGGTAATTTTTTTTATAAATTATTAAGAATGCATGGTTAGAATTAGCACTAACTCATACATAGAGCACATATACACTAGAATAATGGAATAAATTAACTGAGACATGAGTACTTCAAAGAAGAAGAAGCCTAATCAGGAATTCAAATTTCTCATCTCGCATGTCATACCTAGACCAATGGGATGATTACAGTTACACATCTAGGAAGCTTCAACGAGTATGAATTCACTAGGAGGATTCATCAAGAAGACGCCACTCAATGCACTAGGAATATGGTCGCTAGTGAAATGCATTTGGCAGGAGGGTTCCCATTGGAAATTGAGGCCCCTAAATTAGTCTTGGGGTGTATGAAATGGTATGACCAAGATAAGAGGGTTGTTATGAAAGAAGGGAGAGTCTATGCAAACCTCTTGACAGATGGTTATGTGTATACATTTGGGCTCCCCTTGTTCAAAAAAATGAATACATTTGAGATAAAGGATGTGACCACAACATATACGAGCTAAGAAGAGAAAAATAAAAGGGTCATGTTATCAGCATGGTTCTAGGAAAAGATGGTGAGGATGTCAAAACATATCTTGAGGTCATTATTCATTATAGAAATTCAAGATATGATAACCCTATTGAGCAGATGGCTGCATGCGAAGATGCCAACAAATTTGAACCCTAGATGTCCAAAATTATTAGGAAAATGAGGGAAATCTTGTGTGGATTCATTGGGGAAGATTTATAAGTGATAGATTACACAAACAAATGCAAACATTTTCAACTACCTAGTGATTCACAATGTCCTCATATGTTGTCTATTCTTGTGCCCTAAGGGAAAATATACAAGGATTGAACAAAGTACGTACTCTGGAAAGAGAACCAAGAAATAATTTGATTTATCATAATTTGGGCCCCAAATTACTGCTTACCAGTACTGAAAGAACTACCAAAGGGTGAATGATATTTTTGTTATGAAGTTGGTAAGGTTGATGGAAGGGGATAAAGCTAAGAGACTCTCATGAAGCACATGATGTTATATGCATTTTTGTATGTTGGTTTATTCATTTTCCTACATTCACCTACATTAGAGTGGAAGGGTTTATAGATTACCCCTTCATGTTTCCTATATATCCAATAGATAAGATATTGCAACTTGAATTTACAAGAAAGGTGTTGCCATTTCATAATATTTTGTCACAAATACACAAGAAAGGATTAGTGAAATTCCCTATCACTATTGGGAATTATAAATGCATTTCGGCTAAAAATTCCAAGCTATGCAAAGATGACTTGAAAACCTATAGGCTAGAGTTCTTCACGCTCCAGAGGGAGAACCAAGACCTGGTAGAGAGTCTTGCTAAGAACATAAGGAAATATGCCCATGTTCGTCACCTAGAGGACTATAGGTATGATTGTGATGATGACCACGTTGTAAAAAGGTGGTCAATATCAAAATTTATCACTGGATCAAATAAAGGTTCTCGAAACTAATGATGTTCTTGAACAAATGGATGTTGATAATGGAGACATAAACAACCCAACTTATGAGTCAAACAAATTTTATGATGAACCTATCCTAGACCTTGACTGGAAAAAGAAGGTCTTAACCATTGAATAAATTTCTAACAAGTACTGAATTACACTTAGTCTTGGATAAATGGTTACCTCAAAGTAATGAAGGAGGCTAGGATAACATCCATATACCCCCACAATAGTAAGAGGAAAAAAAAGTTGGTAATTGAATTAGGGTATAATGGGGGTGCTAGAAAGAAAAGAAAAGTTGTTGGAGCTAGGGAAGTTGAGCAAGGAAGGGAAGAAGTCCCTGACACCTCAAGCCAAGGAATTTCAATGGCATCACAACCAGTTGACCCAAATAGAGAAAATATGGCCACTCCAGCCAATATGATGGAAACACCAAAGGTGGCATTTTCTTCCACTACATTGCCAAGAGCACAACCCTTAACTTTGAAGAAGCAAGTATAAGAGCACAAGTACATGCTAGGACAATATCAACATCGTAAAATATAGCTGCTATGTTTACCTCTCCACCCTCTATTAACAAAGTGACAATGAGACAAGCTTTGGGAGATACAGTTGTAGCTACAGGGGAAGATCAATAAATAATTGTAGAGGAAGCTGCAGAGCAATTTGAAAAGTGGGATCTACTATATTGTGATGGTTTAAGGAGAAACAATCCAATGGAAATCCAATAATGCAACTTGTGATGGAAGAAGTGCCTAATACAAGGTTACATTAGGAAAATAGGGAAGAAGAAGAATTCATTGTAGGATCACTAGCCCAAGAGATGGGAAACCATGAAGAAATAAATACAAGGGAAGAGGTGTCACCACTGAGAGAAACAAGGGGCACTACAATTCAGAGCCCTATTCCATTAGTGATGAAGATGAAGAACATGAATCGTGCAATTGGGGATCATCCTTCACAAGGAAGAGCTGAAGTGATTGCTAAGCAACCCTTTACTACTAGAGAACCAAGTGAAATTCACGATATAGATAAAGGTACAGAGTCCTCTCAAACCTTGGGCAGGAAACAAGAAAATGGTGAAAACCTTGATGTTTCAGAACAACTTGAAGAGTCTGCTCTAGGAAATGATACTAAAAAGGAGGAGGAAGGATGGGAAAATATAGCTCTCAAAGAGAAATATATGGGGCCAAATCATGGTAATCCAAAATCCTTTCCACTGGGGATAGAGAATGTAAAAATTTTGGAGGTTCCAACAAGAAACATATAAGAGTTGAGAGAAGATGTTCCTGAATATTTTGATCATCGAGAATTAATTAATACTAAAGAGGCAGGACAAAACAAAGAAGCACTTGACTGGTTTTTCAGGAAATTGGCTCCATCGTTGGAGGTGGAATTGGTGCCTCTTGATTTCAAAAGTTTAATACAGAAACTAGAAACCCCTAAGCCTAAAGCTAGAGAAAAGACTAGGCATGTTGTTAAAAAGAACTCAAATGGAGGGAGAATTCTCCAGATAGCTACTCTGGTGGGAGAAAAGAGCAAGCATGAAGTGATAGCTAGGGATTACTAGGTGACAACAACCAATGTAGGGCATTCATAATGGGAGCATGAGTTAGAAGAAATGAGAATGAATTTAGAAACTAGTGTTGCTCGTATGAAGAAAGATAAGAAAAAAAAGAAGGAACTAAAAGAATGGGTTGCTTGCCTAGAAAATTTTATCAGAACATTAGCCCAACCCAGTCAGTTACTGACTGAATTTTCATAGAACCCAGTGTTGATGTCCAAAGAGAAAGTAGATGTTATCACAACACTTTGACACAAGCTTATCATGTTTGAAGAATGGATGGAGCATTTGGTAAAATAGGGTGAGGAATCAATAAAAGAGGCAATTGGGAAATGTAAGGAGGCATGTTGTTGCTTCAACAAGTATAGAAGACTTGAGAGTTAATGTGGAGATTGCCAAGAGTAGAATGATATAGAAGGGTCGAGGTTAAAGAAACTTCTTTAGATGGATTTCCAAGAGTTGATGAGAGAAAAGGTAATTACAGAACAAGAAGTTTGGATGCTCAAGAAATAGAAAGTACAACTAGGTTGGGAGAGTGACACTTTATTGTAATGCATAAATGGATTAGAAAAGGTCACTAAAATAGGTGAGAAGCTAGTGGAAAAAGATTCTAGTTTCATTGAAATGCTATCTCAACAGAATTGTGATCCTTAGACCTTAGGATAAGATGAGGAAGAAGTGAAGGCTTTCAAGGGATAGATTGAAAAGATAAATAAGGATCTTGTTCATTCTTTGAGTTGAGAGGTCATTGATGAGATCATAAAGTGTAGGAACCACATGAATAAGTATGAAATGGAAATAGTGTGAAGGAATGAGGCCATCAATAAAATTATAAAAGAATATTCAAGACATAATTGTATAGTTGGAAGGTGGATCAAATTGTTCCAAGGGAATGTATAAATCAAGTGTTGATTGCTTTCCAGGAATATTAGTAGAAGGGTGAAGATGAGTATTTAGATTGGGAGTCCAATGAAGAAGTGCATATGGTCGGGTAGCGGAAGCCTAGGGGTCTTGTGCATGGGTAAAGTTCTTTGGAGTGAATTTTGCATGGTTATTCCCAGACCCGACAAAGATAGTTAATCCTGGGGATTTTGAAGAGAAAGTGTTAATAGTTCTGCATGTGTAAAAGTACTAGTGACTCAGAGACTAGAATTTGGAAGCTTGCTATTGAATAAAGTCAAAGTATATTTTACTTAATCTGGAAAGTTCTTGTTCCAATTGGCATCTGTCATGTGCTATCATTTGATTTGTTCCTCTGATATTGCTTTATGTGTTATGTTTGAACTCTTTGGTTGCCTTGTTTCTATAAAAGGTTGAGAGTTGTTTTATTTTGTTAAGTTTAGAATTTGTGGATTCTGGAGAACTAAATTTTTTTCAATTTTTTTCTTTTTCCTATTTTTTGTTCCATTCCAGACTAAAAACTTATATGTTTCATTTGAGATTAACTAATATCAAGGCCAATTCAAAGCTATTTCTTGATACAAAATCATACATGGTTGATTTTTTTTCCTATCGGAAAATACTTTATGGTGCACCAAATTTGGGTGCATATTGACACTATCCGGTGGAAAATAATCCATCTTTCTTTAAACCCTTGCATCATTCCATGCCCAGTTGTGAAGCAATCTGGTGAAGTATAGAGTGGTTTGCTTTGATTTAGTTTATTTCTTCAGGCATGTGTGGATAATACCTAGGAGAAATTTTTAAATTTCAATATTTTTATGCTTTGTTTTAGATTAGATGTTTAATATTTTCAAAAAATGTTTCAAAATTGATAAATGGATGGAGTTTTATCATAAATACTTCATTTCCATGAAGTTATAAAGTGATTAATGCTAAATCTACTTGAATAAATGCAAGTAATTGAATTTCATGAAGTATTATTGCAAATCTTTAATTTCATGAATTTTTTAAGTGGCATGTGAATGATCAAAATTATCTTATGATACAATCCTTTGGATACTAGCTAACCTACAAAAACCATAGACCACTTGTGATTAACAACAATTTACAATAAATCCTAAGTGAACCTAGTACATCAAGACCTGACATTCCTAAGCCTTGGAATTGAGCTGAGATTACTTTAGATTTATGTTTTCATAATAGAACTTTCAATTAAAGGTAGGTTCACATGGTCCTCTGTGAGAATTTATCTACCTATTGTTGTGCATATGCAATATCTACATCAATAGAAGTGGTGCTAGAAGGAGGGCCTCCTTGTTAAAAACAAAGGAAGTTGGAGTTTTGTAGGGTTACTAGGTCTCGGTCTAGCAATCCTCGTGTGACACTTGTAGAACTTATTGGTCAAACATCAACTAGGACTCGAAGGTTAAGTTTTTTTGGTGCATTATCATGAAATCAAGCTGCTATGACACCTCCTCCACCTATAGTGATGGATTTATTCAACATAGAGTCTCCTATTCAATTCACTATATATAATGATCTTCCAAAAAATCCAGATAAATTATGTCTGAAGTATTATCTCCATAAAAATTTGGAAGAACACATAAGTATCTTCAAGGATACATGCTTTAGAGCTAGAATACAACACAAAGATGTCATGTGCATGTTATTTCCCTACATATTGAGTGATGAAGTTTACCAATGGTATATCAATTTGCCTCGTAATTTTATTAGGACATGGAAAGATATGGAAAATCAATTCTTAGCTAGGTTTAGGACACCAGTAGATCCTCCCTTGTTGTATCATTAGTTTTCTCAAATCAAAAGATTTGAAAAGGAACCTATAATAACTTTTAACAATAGATTCCAAAAGGCTTATTCTAGGTTACAAGCACCTTACGTTGTGGATAATTTGTCTACCATTGTTGTTTATTACACCAAAATCAATCCATTGACAGTGATGTTTGTGAAAAGGAAGAAAAATCCTCCTACTACCATAACTGAAGCCTACACAAAATCTATGTGTGAATCTATAAATGAAACATCTCAGAAGCGGATCATCTATAAATGGCAAAAATAGTTTGAATAATTATCCCATCCCAAGCATGAGTGGAGTCTCATTAAATAATGTGGTAATCCTGAATTCTTTACCTCTAGCGATCTAGAGTGGAACCTTTCCACATAATAGCTTCTTTCAACCCAAAAATAGTCAAGCATTAGTCCCACACCCTAGCCCAATTATCACTGAGATGCATCCTAGTGGAAATTCTTTCTTTATGCAAGCTCAAGAGAGTCAGAAAGAAAAGTCTCAAGAAGATAAAGAAGAAATAAAGAAATAATGGCTTAGCTTAAAAGGTTAACAATTGACATGAGAAACCAAAATTTTTATTCTCAAAATAACAACCAGAATTTGCAAGGTCAAACATATAATGCTCCCAGACCACCTAGACCTTGGAATACATGACCTAACAATGGGGGGTATCCACACCTCTCGATAATGCCAACTCCTCTGAAGATAGATCTACATCTAAAATGAGTTTAGCTGAACTTTCCATGAATAATTGGTGTAGGATACACAATACTAATGCTCATATAGAAGTTGATTGTCTATAGTTCAAAACTGTGTAAGATATTTTCCTAGCTGCAATGAATCATAATGATTAGTGTGATTCTCACCCTCCCTAGGGAAATGAACAAGTTCCAGTAGGATATGATTCAGCATTGGTACGAGACAATTACATGTGTTCTGAGTTACCTAATATTGTTGAGAGTAATACCTTTGAGTGGGGAGATAGTTCATCCATGACCTTGGAAACTTACATGTTTCCTTATCAAGATGAAAATGAACCTCAGGATGAAGCTGATAAAATTCATGATTTTCAACAGTATCCAAAGGGACACAATTACAACTTGAGGAGCAACAACAATGGTGGGAGTAGGTTCAAAGGACCCTTGACTACACAATCTCCTCTAATAAATTTAACACTCTATCAGATGATAAATCTAGTAATAATCCAGGGTTACCAAAGGTAACTTCGTAGTATAATAATTCTCAAAATCCTCCATAGAGTGGTAAAATGGAATTCACCGAGAAAAATAACTTGACTAACTATTTGGTGGAAGAAATTAAAAAGATAAAGATCAATTTGTCTTTATCAAAATTGCTTAAAACACCTATAATTAGGAAATCTTTCTTAAACACATTAGAAGAACTTCCCAAAGAGAGCTCAATTAGTAAAGAGTCGTAGGTGAAAGATAACTCCATTAAAATTAAGGACAAAAACATTGCTCCTATGGTAGATGCACATGTATCTTTTTATAAAGGGAAGATAGAGTGACCTCCATTTCTGTGAACACTAAGGATTTTTGGTAAGAATCTCCATAATTACTTGGTAGATTCAGGAGCGTCCACCAATGTGAAGCCTTTGTCTATATGTCAAACACTAGGTTTAACCCTAGCTAGCTCCTTAAAGAAAGTTACTCAATTGGATAAAAACAAGGTAAACGTAGTTGGAGAGTTAACTGACATCCATATGAAGTTAGCGTCGAATCCTAGGATTTAGCATTATATTGGCATCCAAGTTGTTGAGATACTAGATACCTATGGGATGTTATTGAGTAGAGATTCATTTAAAACTTTGAATGGATATATGGCACCGATTTCTCACATATGTGGTTACCCTCGAAAGGAATTCCTAATCAGATCATAATAGAGAGGGAACCATGTATGAGACACACGTTACTAATTACAATAAAAAAATAAAGTGATATACATCGATGTAGAGCTCAATGTATATGGTATTAAAAATTTTGGAGTTAAGATAGAAGAGGTTTTTATGTGTAACATAGAAAAGCATGATCTAATAACTCTGGGAATGGATGTGCTAGTAGATTTTGACTATGACTCTTCTAAAGGGGAAGATAGTTGCTTGGATAAGTTCAGAAGGCCATTGTTAGAGAAGCCCACAAGGGCTAAAAGACTAAATATTCATTGAAAGGTTTGTTGTTATAGGATTGGTGTAGGTTACATAATTTTGCACATTCAAAGGATAGTTGTGTGATGTGTTTGGAAATTATCCATAGAATTGGAAATCAGTGATGTATGGAAGGTACAATTCCTAGTATGTCTAAAGCCTAAAATACTTAGCAATAAAACACATGCAACACAAACTAAAAATATTAATTTATCAACTTTTAAAAATGCTAAGTTCAAAGCCACCGAAGAACAAACTTGGGTCCTTAATTTTGATGGATCAAAATCCAAACAAGGGATCAAAGTAGGGGTTGAGTTGATCAGTCCCCAAGGAAAGTCATTTCTTGTTGCTTATAGATTGCAATTGAACAATGTACTAACAATGTGGCAGAATACGAAGCCCTTACCCATGGTTTTTTTCTCGCTTTCAAGAAGAAGGTCAAGATTCTTAAAGTATTTGGAAATTCAAAATTAGTGGTCAAGAAAGTCAGGAAGCAGTATATTTTCCATTACAAAAACTCATCTAGTTATCGACATCAAGTGTGGGACATGATCGAAGACTTTGATGCTTTTAATATTACTCACATCCCATAGAGATTTAATCAGAGAGTAGATGCCTTTTCTACTACTGCTAGTACCATAGAGTTGTTGGATGCTTTTGACCTAAGAAGGTTTATTGTTGAGTTGGTACTATGTGTAGTTTTTTTCCCCTAATCTAAAATACAAAATGTAAACGAAAATGAAAACAAGGGAACAAAACAACACCTCAAGATTGGCCTAGTTAAACTTGAACAAACCAAAGCAAAATATAAATAGTTACCTTGCCCAAGTTTATCAAATGGTTGGTGTTGTTGATTTGATCATTTGTGTGCTCCATCGGATGGAAAATAGCATGCAAGTGGATGAAAAGTGATGTAGACGACACGAGGAATGCAATGGTGAAGATGGGTATGTGAGTTGATGCACAAAATGGATGCAAAACGAGCTCAAAGGTTTCAGTAATGGTGTATGGTTGTGAGTGTTTGAGAACTTGGTTGCTTGATTGCTTGAATGTTGAGTGATGAATGTGTTGCAAATGAGGTCAAAATCCTCTAATTTTAGGGGAAATGCCTCTAAGGAATGGAGGGAAAGGATTAAGCCACCATGGACAAGATGAAGGGCTAGGGTGAGTTGAGGAATCACAAGCCCTCACATCTTTCAAAGTGTCAATGAGGTGTAAAGGGGGAAGGTGATGTGGAGGTACTTGAAAGTACCTTGGGATTGGGACAAGATCTCCTCATAAAGGAGGTCCTTGTCCCCATGTGGGAGATGTGACACATGAGGAATTTAAAATTCTTCAATAATCCTCATAGGGAAGAGAAAAGCCTTGGAGGAATAAATGTGAATTTTTAATTCACATGGGGAAGAGGTTGCCTTGTCTAAATGGAGAAATAATTAATGATAGTTGACTTGGAGGTATGCCATAAATGGCATAAGGATTAGGTTGAACTAATCATATGATTAAGGTTGTCCAAATAGGTGATTAAGGAGGCTAATGGAGGTTTAAGAAAAGTTGCAAATTATGGAGGATGTGACATTAATCCTAATTAAAGGTGTCCACATCCTAATCATGGATTAATTAGACTAATCCAGATTAAAGGGAGATTATGGAGGATGGGACAAGGAGAGAGAAAAAGGTAAATTTAAAATTGATTTAAATTCAAAAGGCCAAATGACTAAATTAAATAAATTGAAGCATTTATTTAATTTAGAGAGGAAGGGGCCAAAAGGTAAAGTATTTAATTATTAAATTAAATACCTTAGGAACCTAAGGGACAAAAGGAATATTAATTAAATAAATTATTTAATTAATGTCGATGGGGGATGTGAAATAGATGAATAAGGGGAAGAATTTGACCATATGGGAGTGGTTAAATTCAGATGTCTACAGGTACAGTTGCCTTCAGTCCCGAATAACATCACCAATTTGCAAGTATTTGAAGATGATAGACACATTTTGGAGTTGAAATACTAATTTAGGTGTTTTTGAAGCTTAGATAATTGAGGAAGAAGACCGCTCAGATGGTGATCTTCAAAATGATGAGTTAGCTCAATAAAAGGATAATAATATTCTGAAAGAAATTATTGAATTGGAAAATTGTTCGATATGGATTAGATAATTTGGTAGAAGGACCTGCCTAAAACTGATGGGGGATAGTCTAAGTTGTATGATTTGAATACCAAGGAAGACCCTAAGAATGTGTTCATAGGTAAAGTATGCACTGAGGAAGAGAAAAAAAACATTCCTCAAGTACTCAAGGATTACTTGAAAGTTATAGCGAGGACCTATGAAGACTTAAAGACATACGACACCTCCATCATAACTCATACAATCCTGCTGAAACCTAACGTGAATCCTTTTCGATAGAAGCAATGCCCAGTAAATGCACTTTTAGAGCCCTTGATTCAAAAGGAAGTATAGAAGCTCCTCTTAGCTAGGATTATTTTTCCTATTATACATTATACTTGGGTGGGTAACCTAGTGCATGTTAGAAAGAAGAATGGAGACATTCGATTGTGTGTGGATTTTTGAAATCTTAACAAGGATTTTCAGAAAGATAATTATCCCCTACCCTCATTGGATGAAGTATTGTAGATTGTCAATGTTTCATAGATGATGTTCTTCTTAGATGGACTCTCCAGGTATAACCAGGTAATGGTTGCTAAGGAGGATCTACTTGGATGAAAACAACCTTCACTACCAAGTGGGGAGCTTTTTCTCATGAAGGATGTCATTTGGGTTAATAAATGTTGGAGCCATGTTCCAAAGAGCAATGGATTACACCCTTTGAGACTTGGTTGGAAAGTGCATTATCATATACATGGATAATCTCACAGTGTTCTCCAAAAATAAAGGAGACCATGTTCATGATCTTAGAGCCATATTACTGAAATGTGAAACATATGGAGTGTCATTAAACTAAAAGAAATACATTTTCAGGGTAATTGAGGGTAAATTTCTCAGACACATTATCTCAGAAAGAGGTATTTTGATAGATCCAGATCAAGTAAGTGCCCTGTTAAAATTGCAACCCCCAAGAAGCAAAAAGGAATTAAAGTCCTATTTTGGCAAGATTAATTTTGTTAGAAAATTCATTGTTGGATTTGCTGAGATAGTAAAGGCTCTTAATGATATGTTAAAAAAGGATGCAAAAATTGAATGGGAAAATGAGACTAAGACCGCTTTCGAGAACATAAAAGTTACAATTGCAGAAGCACTGGTGTTGGTAAGTCTGGATTATGTTAAACCATTTTACATTTATTCTTTTTCTTTAGGTCATACATGTGTAGCTACATTAACACAAAGGAGTAAAAATAAAGAAGAAAAACCAATTGCATTCATGAGTGCTCCATTTAAAGAGGTTGTGCTAAGATATATGGATATTGAGAATCAATCCATTGTGTTGGTTAAGGTAGTAAGGAAGTTTTGACATTACATTCTTAGGAGTATAGTTAAGGCGATTGTGCTTGATGTAGCAGTAAAAATATTACTCACACAAAGTGAACTTGGAGGGGAAAGAGCTAAATGGGTCACCATTTTACAAGAATTCAACTTGGAAATTATACCCATGAAGTTGGTTCGTGGACAGGCATTGGTTAAATCTATCGTTGAGATTGATCCTCAGATCTCTAGCCAACAATATACCCTAGATGTGGAAAAAAAAGATGATTGGTACTTAGATATTTGGTACTATCTAGTCAGTAACAACTATCCAAACAATATGCAGAGGTATCAAAGAAGAGCGGGCTGAAGATTAAATCCTAGAGCTACATGATTAAAGGAGGGGTTCTCTTCAAGAAGAACCATGAGGGGATCTATTTAAGATTCCTAAACAAGAGAGAAGTAGGTGAAGTGTTGCAAGAATTACATGATAGGTTTGGCACAACTCATGGAGCACCCTTAGCCACTGCGCACCTCATTTTGAGAGCTAATTATTATTGGCTGACTATTTTTAAAGATACGTATGAGCATGCAAAGCACTATTATACATGCCAAAATGCTACAAATAAAGGAGGATTCAATGCACAACCATTACAACTTGTGATGGAGATGCATCCTTTTGTACAGTGGGAATTATATTTCATAGGCATAATTAATCTGCCATCATCTACAGGCCACAAGTACATGTTGACTGCTACTGATTATTGTACTAGGTGGATTGAAGCGTGTCATAGTAAACAATGCACCACATAAGTGGTAATCAAATTTTTAGAAGAAAACATCATTACCAAGTTTGGAGTACCATATGCCCTGGTATGTGACAATGACCCCACTTTTTCTTCATTAAAATTTTCCAGTTGGGCATTTGAATACAGTATAATGCTAAAATTTTCATCTAATTATTACTCGTACTTGGAAACAAATTAGAAAAATCATCAAATAAGAACCTGGGTATGTGCAGGATCATGATGGGCTAAAAAGTGGCGATATAATGGGTATGTGTAGGGTATGTGGTTGATGACCTTTTTTTTACCTAAAATTGATGAAACGAAAAGGGTTTTTAAAGGAGATTCTCAGCTTTCCACCAATATAAATTATGCTTTACTTTGAATTTAATAAATAATTATTATTCATTTTCTATTTGAATTACAACTAAAGTCATGATTGATAGGCTGATTGAAAAAAATATATAGCTTTCAAATGGTATCACATTTTATGAATCAAAACATGTGTCACATTCTATGCTTCACATACTATATAGGATTAAACAAAAAAATTGAATTTCATGAAGTTTTGACCAAGTTAAAGTGGTTAGACATACGAGTTTTATGTTTTTAAAAGTTGTAATAAAAAATTCATAATTAATTATTTAGAAAAAATTACAAAAAATATGCATCACATCGGAACATGAGTCTTATACTTATATCTAAAATCTTATAAAAAAATATTATCATTTTATTGTGGTTAGGGTGGTCAGACAGACACCTACTTCTTATTTTTTCCCTGAAATTTAAGTACTACTACATTGAAATTTCAAATTTTGACCAAATATATTTTTTTAAAAAAATAAACCTAGTAGTTTAGAAACTACATTCAATTTGCTACATATTCTTTTCTTACATATTTTTGAAATAATATAGATAATTTACTCAAATTTTTATGTCAAGTTTCCTAACTCTGATTTTTCTGAATTTTTTGCCACTTAAGGGCCTGTTTTTTCCATGATGATCTTGCACATACCCACCTGCTCGACATAATTAGAAAGTTGATTGACAAGAATCCAAGCGAATGGAATTCCCTGCTAAAATTTTCCCTTTGGGTTGATTGGACTAGGATGAAATCTGCATTGGGGAATTCCCCTTACCATTTGGTCTATAGAATTGATCCTATATTGCCCATAAATTTGAAGATCCCTACTTGGTAGTTTGCCCGAAGTATGTTGGATTAGATGACTAGAATGAGGCTTGATTGTTACAATTGATGCATTTCGATGAAAAATGTACTAAGGCAATAGATCATTTTGCTAAGCATCAATCCGTAGTTAAGGTTGGCTTGACAAGAGGGCTAGATTAAAATCTTTTAGAATATCTAACTTGGTCCTATCATGGGACAAAGCCCATGAACACAAGGGTGAACACAGTAAGTTTGACAAGTTATGGACTAGTCCTTACCAAATATTTGAAATCCTTAGTGAAAACACCTATAGGCTTAAAACTATTACTGGAGACGATATTCTATTGCATGTCAATGGACAATTCCTGAAGCATTATTTTCAAGCTTAGAGTTGGTCGCTGGTTCTTGTTGTTGTAAATATGTAAATAATTTTTTAGGGGTTTTTGCACTCTTTTCTTTGTCTTTGTTTGCTTTTTTGGGGTTCTGTATTGTTGAGATGTGATAAATAGTTAGCTCAACCTCCAAAGGTAGTCAAAATTATAGAGTATCAATTTTGGAAATATGATTCATGTTTTAGCTAGAGTAGTTTTCCAATTATAGTCAATCGAGGAATTGTTTTGGATTCATTTACTTTAGTTCACATAAATCATTCAGCTGATATTGAGCTACAAATTCCCACACTCAAAAAATTCTACTAGAATTTTGGATAGCAGTTGCTTGTATTCAGTGAAATATCAAAAGCTAATCTTTGCTACTGATGTAATTCCCAATCTAATAGCAGGCTTCATTGCCTACAAGTTGAAGCAAAAAAGCTTACAATGAAATATCAAATGAAAAAAAAAATGAATATCAAAGAAATGTCATAAGAGAAAATTCAACTCTTTAAGCTATCCAAATATCTCTACTAGGGCAATATATGCTTGACTAGAAGTAGAGCTATGTTTGGGGAGGATTACAAAGATAACCTTGTCGAGACTATGGATGCTTGACTGGTAGCAAGGCTCTATCCAAGGTTGCATTAAAATGGAATTACCAAATTATGTAGGTCAATGCAAGTATTTGTTGTCCTTTGAATTTGTTGTAGCGTAATAAACCACTGACACACATGTGAGCTCAATGAAATTTAATCTTTTTATGCTAATTAAAGCGAAGGTCTAATTCTTTATAATTTGAAAATTGTAGAAAGTTAAAGTATGGTTATTATTTTCGGAATTGATTTTATATTGTTTAGTTGGTTTTGTTGGTTGCTAGTTGTTTTTTGGTCTCACAACACGCCCCATTTTTCCCTTGGAAAAATGTGGACCCCCTCTTCTTTCTTTTGCTTTTCCCTTTCTTTGCTTTTTGCTTGTGTTGGTGTGTTTCTTTTGGAAGAAATGGTAAAATGAAGGTCTTGCTCCAAAATTCCAAGCTCCCGCTCCAATCGATGTGTTCCTTCATATGGGGTGTTTGAAAATATTTTTCGTTGTGGATTTATTGTTTATCTGGATTCCCAGGTTTTCAGGTGTTGATTATTGTTGCTCTAAGTGTAGTACATATTTTTCAAAACTTGCATTGTGCCCGACTAGTCATTGTACCCAATGAGTTTTCATCCGGGAGAAGTTTTCTCGAGTGTGCATGTGTCAGCACTTCTTTGGTTAAGCTTGGTTGTGATTTTTTCTTTTCTTCAGAACTAGAAATTGAAAGTTTTGAGAACCAAGTTTGTTCAAACCATACCGATCTTTCTTTTTACCCACACTTGGTATCCTTTACACTTGGTTCCCATAAACCCAATAAGTAAAAGCCTGACCTCGATAACTCTTTAGGACCATGTGTTTGATGTTTCAAATCTTATTTCTAGCTATTCATTCAACATCCAAGTTGGACACTTCCTCTGATGTTGTTGTCCCACAAGGACTAACCTGACACGCAAGCATGCCACGTCTAGCACTTGTGCCACTTTCCTTTCACAGGTGGGCCTCAACATCAAAATCAAGGATTTCGTGATGTGAACCCTAATCCGCCATGATTGTACCTTTTTTTAGGGTAATTAATATATAGTAAAAGGAATTAATAAAGGTGACAAACAACACACATACTTGGCACCACCTCAAGCATGCATTTGCTTCCACAATTCACTACCTCGTGCAAGATCATCCATTTGTAGAACATTAATGAATTAAAACAACTGTTATGGTGCATGAAGGGAAATGTAAGTTTTAGAGTGCAAAAGAACACATTTATCAGGGTTAAAATTTGTGTTAGTTCGGCCATACTATCAACAAAACTAGGTACTTTTCTTGTAACTGAATTTTGTTAATCTTTTATGCTTGCATGTTTATGATTAAATAGAATTACCTTTGGTTAATTCATAAAGAAAATACCATTATTCTTAAGGGATTTAACCTAATTTTAGTCATTAAATGGTTATGGGTAAGGATTTTTTTATGAATTATTAAAAATACATGGTTAGAATTAGCCCTAACTCGTAGGCAGAGTATATATGTGCTAATAATGAAGGAAATTAAAGGAGAGATGAATACTTCAAGGAAGAAGAAGCCTAATGAGGAATTCAAATTTCTTGTCTTATAATCCATACCTACCTATAGGATGATTACAAATACACATCCGGGAAGCTTCAACGACTATGAATTTTCTAGGAGGATTCATCAAGAAGACGCCACTCAGTGCACTAGGAATATGGTTGCTAGTGGAATGCATTTGGCAAGAGGGTTCCCATTGGAAATGGAGGCCCTTGAATTAGTCTTGAAGTGTATGAAATGGTATGGCCTAGATAGGAGGGTTGTTGTGAAAGAAGGGAGAGTCTATGCAGACCTCTAGATAGATGGTATTGTGTATACATTTGGGATCCTCTTGTTCAACAAAATGAATACATTTGAGATAAAGGATGCGACCACAACATATCTGAGCTTGAAAGAGAAAAATAAAAGGGTCATCTTATCAACATGGTTCTTGTAAAAGATGGCAAGGATGTTGAAGCATATCTTGATGTCATTATTCATTTAAGAAATTTAGGATATTATAACCCTATTGAGTAGAATGGCTGGATGTTTGGAATTATTAGGAAAATGATGGAAAATCCCTTGCAGATTCATTGGGGAAGATTTATCAGTGATAGATTGCATGAATATATGTAGACATTTTCAACTACCTAGTGGTTCACAATGTCCTCATATGTTGTCTATTCATATGTCCTAAGGGAAAATATACAAGGCTTGAACATAGTTGGTACTTTGGGAAGAGAACCAAGAAATAATTTGATTTATCATAATTTCCCCTAATTACTACTTACCAGTACCGAGAGCACTACCAAAGGGTGAATGATTTTTTTGCTATGAAGCTAGTAAGGCTGATGGAAGGGGATAAAGCCCAGAGACTATCTCTTCAAGCATGAGATGTTATACGCATTGTTGGATATTGGTTTATTCAGTTTCATACATTCACCTGCATTAGAGTGGAAAGGTTTACAAACCACCCCTTCATATTTCCCATATATCCAATAGATAAGATATTACTACTTGAATTCGCAAGAAAGGTGCTACCGTCTCATAATATTTTTTCACAAATACACAAGAAGGGATCAGTGAAATTCCCTATCACTATTGGGAATTATTAATGCATTTCAGCTAAAAATGTCAAGCTATGAAAAAGATGAGTTGAAAACCTATTGGCTAGAGTTATTCATGCTCTAGAGGGAGAATTATGACCTAGTGGAGAGTCTCACCAAGAAATAAGTAGGAAATGTGTCCATGTTCCTCACTTGGAGGACTATTGGTATGATTTTGATGATGACCATGTTGTAAGAAAGCATTCATATTAGAGGTTATCGCTGGCTCAAACAAATGTTCTCGAAACTCATGATGTCCCTGAACAAATGTATGTTGATAATAAAGACGTAAGTAACCTATCTTACGAGTTAGAAAAAGTTTATGATGAACCTATCTTAGACCCTGACTGGAAAAAGGTCTTAACCATTGAAGAAATTTCTAAGAAAGTACTAAATTATACTCAGTCTTGGATAAATGGTTACCTCAAAGTGATGAAGGAGGCTAGGATAACACCCATATGCCCCCACAATAGTAAGAGGAAACAAAAGTTGGTAAGTGAATTAGGGTATAATGGGGGTGTTGAAAAGAAAAGAAAAGAAACGTTGTTGAAGCTAGGGAAGCTGAGCAAGGTAGGGAAGAAGTCCCTGATACCTCAAGCCAAGGAATTTCAATGGAATCATAGCTAGCTGACCCAAATAGAGAAACTATGGAAACTTCAACCAATATGATGAAAACACCAAAGGTGGCATTTTCTTCCACTACATTTCAAAGAGAACAACCCCTAACTTCTGAAGAAGCAACTATAAGAGCACAAGTACATGTTAGGGCAAGCTAAACATCACTAAATGTAGCTACTATGTAAATAAACCTCTCCACCCTCTGTTAACACAATGACAATGAGACAAGCTTTAGGAGAGACACCTATAGCTACAAGGGAAAATCTAAAAATAGCTATAGGGGAAGCTATAGAGAAATTTGAAAAGCGGTCTACTATATTGGGATGGTTTAAGGAGAAACAATCCAAGTGAAATCCAATAATGTAGCATGTGGTGGAAGAAGTGCCTAATATAGGGTTACATCAAGAAAACATGGAAGAAGAAGAATTCATATTAGGATCACTCACCCAAGAAGTGGGAAACCTTGAAGAAATAAATACAAGAGAAGAGGTGTGACTACTAAGAGAAACAGGGGGCACTACAATTCAAAGCCCTATTTCCATTATTGATGAAGATGAAGAACATGAAGATGTAGGTTATAATCGTGCAACTGGGGATCAACCTTCATAACAAAGAGCTGAAGTGATTGTTGAGGAACCCCTAACTTCTATAGAAATAGGTGAAAGTCAGGATATAGATAAAGGTACAAAGTCCTGTCAAACCTTAGGCAAGAAACAAGGAAATGATGAAAATCCTAACGTTTTAAAACAACCTGAAGAGTCTGCTCGAGGAAATAATACTAAAAAGGAGGAAGGAGAGGAAAATTTAGGTCTCCAAGAGAAATAGATAGGGCCAAATCATGGTAATCTAGAATAATTTCCATCAGGGACAGAGAATGTAAAAGTTTTGAAAGTTGCAACAGGCAACATTGAAGAGTTGAGAGAAGATGTTCCTGAACATTTTGATCATTAGGTATGAATTAATACTTAATAGGTAGGACAAAATGAAGAAGCACCTAACTGGTTAGTCATGCAATTGGCTCCACTGTTGGAGGTGGAATTGGTGCCATTGGATTTCGAAAGTTTAATACAGGAACTAGAAACCCCTAAGCCTAAAGCTAGAGAAAAGACTAGGCATGTTAAATGGAACTTAGATGGAGGGAGAATTCTCCAGATGGATACTCTGGTGGAAGTAAAGAGCAAGCATGGAGTGACAGCTAGGGATTAACAAGTGACAAAAATCAACATAGCGCATTCATCATGGGAGTAGAAGTTAGAAGAAATGAGAATGAATTTAGAAACTATTGTTGCTCATATGAAGAAAGACAAGCAAAAGAAAAAGGAATTAAAAGAATGGGTCGCTTTCTTGGAAAATTTTATCAGCACATTAGCCCAACCCAATCAGTCACTGATTGAATTGTTGCAAAACCCAATGTTGATGTCCAAAGAGTAGGTAGATGCTATCACAACACTCTGACACAAGCTTAGCATGTTTGAAGAATGGATAGAGCATCGAGACTGCCAAGAGCTAAATGATATAGAAGGGCGGAGATTAAAGACACTTCTTCAAATGTATGTCCAAGAGTTGATGAGAGAAAAGGTAATTATGGAACAAAAATTTATGATGCTCGAGAAATGGAAAGTATAGTTGGGTTGGGAGAGGGACACTTTATTGCAATGCATAAATAGATTAGAAAAGGTCACTGAAACAAGTGAGAAGGTAGTGGACAAAGATTTGAGTTTCATCAAAATGCCAACTCAACAGAACTATGATCCTCAGACCTTAGGACAAGATGGGGTAGAAGTGAAGGCTTTTAGGGGATGGATTGAAAAGACAAACAAGGATCATGTTTAATCTTTGAGTCAAGAGGTCATTGATGAGGTCATAAAGTGTAGGAACTATATGAATAAGTATGAAATAGAAATAGTGTGGAGGAATGAAGCCATCAATAAAATAATAGAAGAATATTCAAGGCATAAGTACAGTTGCAAGGTGATTCAAAGTGTTTCAAGGGAACGTATAAATCAAGTGTTGATTGTTTTCTGATAAAATCAACAGAAGAAGGGTGAAGATGAGTCTTCACATTGGAAGTCCATTGAAGAAGTGCATATGGTTGGGTAGCAAAAGCCTGGGGGTCTTGTGCATGGGTAAAGTTTTTTGGAGTGAATTTTGCATGGTTATTCCGAGACCCAACAAAGATAGTTAATCTCAGGGATTTTGAAGAGAAAGTTTCAATAGTTCTGCATGTTGTGTAAAAGTACCCACGACTGAGATACTAGAATTTGGAAGCTTTCTATTGAAAAAAGTTAGTATCTTTGACTTAATTTGGAAAGTTCCTGTGCCAACTGTCATCTGTCACATGCTATCATTTGATTTGTGCCTTTGATCTTGTTTCATGCATTTTGTTTAAACTCTTTGGTCACCTTGTTTCTATAAAAGACCAAGAGTTGTTTTATTTTGTTAAGTTCAAAATTTGTGGATTCTGGAGAACTAAATTTTTTTCAAGTTTTATTCTTTTTCCTATTTTTTGTTCCATTACAAACTAAAAACTTGTATGTTTCATTTGAGATTAACTAATATCAAGGACAATTCAAAGCTATTTCCTGATATATACATAGTTGATTGTTTGTTCCTATTGGGAAAGATTGTGTGATGCACTAGATTTGGGTGCATACTGAAACTATTCAGTGGCAAAGAATCCATATTTATTTAAACCCTTGCACATAATTCTATTCCTAGATGTGAAGCAATATGGTGAAGTATAGAGTGGTTTTCTTTGATTTAGTTTGTTTCTTGAGGCATGCATGGATAATACCTATGAGAAATTTTTAAATTTTAGTATTTTTTATGCTTTGTTTAGATTAGATGTTTAATATTTGCATAAAATGTTTCAAAATTGATAAAGACATGGATTTTTACCATAAATCTTTCGTTTCTATGAAACTTTATAAAGTGATTAATGCTAAATCTACTTGAATATATGCAAGTAATTAAATTTCATGAAATATTAATTCAAATCTTTAATTTCATGAATTTGTTAAGTAATATGTGAGTGATCAAATTGAGCTTATGTTACAATCCTTCGAATACCAGCTAACCTACAAAAACCATAGACCCCTTGTGATTAACAACAATTTACACAATGAACCCTGAATGAACCTAGTACGTTAAGACATGACATTCCCGAGCCTTGGGATCGAGTTGAGATTACCTTAGATTTAGGTTTTCCCAATGGATTTTTCAAGTAAAGGTAGGTTCCCGCAATCCTCTGTAAGAATTTATCTGCTTGTTGGTGTGTGTGTGCAACATCCGCGTCAACACTTCACACAATGGAAGAGGTAGCTAAGAGATCAATCAAACCAAGTTAATTATTGAGAGACCACTTTCTAGATCTTGTAGATGCTATTGAAATACGTTGAAATCAAGCCCTAAAATATGGGGCAACTAGAATAATTTGTTATTCTAGTTCACTAAGCTCCAAAGATGATTAATAATAGTAGCTTGTACATGTGCTAGCAAAATAAGTGCTTTGATGGAGCATTTCCATTCAAAGCCTTCATAATCCAATTAGTTGTAGGAACACATTGGTAAAAGGGATTGATGATGCCAAGCCCCCTTTGTCCCTTGGTTTAATGTAGTGTAGTCATGACATAGTGAGTAAATCCTTAGTAATAGCCCATTTTTCCTAGAGGAAGCTATTAAAAGATGCAATAACTAATTATAGTAGCTCTTTGATGGAAGCCAACATGAAAAAGTATAATCATAGTCGACCATAAGGATTTTTTTTTCTTCCTAAATTTTCCCACCTACTTAGTTATGTAATTTAAAGTTCATAATGGATACAATAGGTAGTGGGTGAGAAATTCTCCATTAGATAGGTATGTTCAATAGTGATAAGGTCAATTGGAGTGCTTGAAGGGGTATTGAATACATTAATTGAAGTGATATAGAAAGTGTAAGCATTAAAAAAAACTCACACTCTATTTAAACATCACAATATTCAATGTTTAAATAGTCAATAAGAATTCTACACCTTATCCTTATAATAATGTGGTGAATAGTTAGCTTACTTTTATTGGTTAAATTTTACTTTTGACCATTCAAATAAGTGTTGTTTGAAGGTGCAAGTGGTGGATTAAAAAAATTGTAGTTCATTATTTTAGGCACAAGTGAAGAATACTAACACCAACTAAGGATCGAGACATGGAGAAGTTCACCTTGTAGGATGAGTTTTAAATCTAGAAATGTTAGAGTTCTTGCTTCACATTTGTAAATTTTAAAGTTTGGTGGTTGTTTAATAGACATAAATAGTTAATTATTTAAATCCAAATAAAATGGAATGCTATTGAAATGTATGGAGCCTACTAAAGGAAAACATAAGTATTTTTTTGGAAAAATTGTCACATTATCTTTACTTTACTAGTCATGAATGTTATCATCTCCTTTGACAAAATAGTTGTGTAATTTTTTGGACACTTTGGCTTAAACGTTTAGTTTTCTTACTTATTTGTGACTACACTAGGATCATGAAGGTGAGTGGGAAACCAAATAAAATGGAAGAAAATGAGGATGTTGAATGAATTCCAAAGGCAATTCAAAACATTATTGAAATAAAACAAGAATGGGAATTATAAAAAAATATTAAATAAGTCCTAAATATTATGGGAAAAGACAAAAGAAAATTAATTTGTAAAAGGAGAGATAAGAAGGAGGGTGAAATATATTATCCTCATGTTGTTAATAATTACATGGATAAGGTAAAATTAATAAAAAGCATTGTTTCTAGAATAAAAGGGAACATAACATCATCACCCGTTTCTTCAAAATTGAGTAATGGAAACATGTGGCCTAAGTGCATGGTATTTTGCATATATTTTAACTTCATGATTTTCTTTATGTTTTTCTTATAAGATGATTGTGGGGAGTTATTAAAAAAATAAGAACTATTAGAAGAATAGAGTATAGGTAGATAGAGGGGTGTTATTTAATATTAGAAAAGATAATATTATATTTGGTTAAATGAGATGATTGAAAAACACATGGAGATGATATCTTGATTTGAAATCCATAAAATATATTTGATACATGGAACTCAAGAATTTATTAATCCAAGACATGGTAATCATTTATCCAAGTAAATACATGTAGATGTGAAGCGATATGGCAACGTGTAAGGATAAAACACAAACCCTTAACGTCACTTACATAAAATAATAAGCAAACAAAGCAACACATAGCATATTAAGCACTGGACATATTTATCAATTTTCTTTAAGATAATTCTTAGGAGACTCAAAAATTCTATGCACAACATGGCAACACCAACTAAAATTTGATTAATGTAAAAAAATACATGTTTATAGATAGCAACTAACAAATGACATGCACCAAATTACCACATGTTTTTTTTCCCTCATCACCTATACTCATATGTCCTAGCCTAACAAAAGAGAGTGTCATGTGATATTCAATAGAAAAACATGTTGATTAGTATTTTATCATGAAGACAAAATGAAAATTTATAATGCAAAGTGATACTTGCGAAGGGATTTAAATTGTAAAGTTGGGACAAGGAAGACCTTAAAGAAATTTATCCATAAGAAAACGACATGAATCCAAAAGTGCATTCAATATTTTTTTAGGTATAAAGGTATTGGAGGAAAATATGGAAGAGTTCACATAAAAGACTGTGGTTTCTATTAGCCATGGTGCATTTGGCAATTAATTTTGGAAAAAATTAAGGTTTTTATTAGTGTGAGATCAAATTTGTGAAACATCTATATATTTTTATGTGAATTTGTTGTTATCAAATAAGACAATTTATTTGGAAAAGTGTTGATTGTTGTAAAAAAACTTCAACTTTAGAAAACCAAAAGTTAACAATGAAAATCTAAGATATGCTTTAAAGTAAAATAACATAAGATTTCTTCCTTTTTTGGCCTAGTGTTTTTAAGTATAATTATTATCAAGAATTAAAGAGATGTTAGAAGAAATTGTAATGTGTATGGAAAAATTGCAAGGTGTATGTGGGTTGAACTTGTGGAAAACAAGGAGGCCAAACCTATGGATTTTTGCTAGAAATTATAGAGCGATTGCAAATAGAGATTTACTTGGATGAGAACAAAATGATTTGTAGAAGTGAAATTATTTTGAAAATATTTTGTGACAAATCTCGTTTCTATATTTGGTAATTGTCAACCATTTGCATTTATTATTTTATAAACAAAAAATCATACTTAGAAATGATTTAGGATTACAAGAAGAATGTCTTCCTTTTACAAGTATGTGCTATGCTTCAATTAAATACTTATTTACCATGTCTTCCCATGAGATATTTTAAATTGAAATTCATAAACACAAAAAACATGAGAGAAATAGGAATATATAGAGCAAAATGAGCACACAAATATAGGGTCATCAATAAAGACATGCATGTCAGTTGTTCCTAAGTAAACATACATCCATTTCTAACATTTAGTTATTTTCATTTCATAGGTCACCATTTCCAACTTTAACTTTATAAAGTTAAAGTTGAAAATGGCGCAATAGAAAATATTTCATTATGATGTCCAAGAAACCTTAGCAAAGAGTTGGAAATGATGAGAATCTTTTATTGATAAATGCACATGGATGGAGAGTGTCAACCATGTGAATTTGTATAAATATAAAGATTGTGTCTTTGTCGATCTGATTCCAACATATTTTTAGCTTGCATATAAGATGCTTGATTGAACAATTAGACACCCACATCCACAAGTACTCACATCATGAATCCTTCTTCATATAATTCTTCATCCTCCACATAATTATCTTTTTGGGAATGATTTGACTACCTAAATATAATGACATCAAAAGAAGATTGAGAAAGTAAGATTCAATTCTCCTTCTATTGTGCTTCTACGTTGACCAAATAAATATATATAAAAAATAATGACATCAAAAAAAATCGAGAAAGTGAGATTCAATTCTCCTCCTATTGTACTTCTATGCTGACCAAGTAAATATATATAAACAAAAAAATTATCCATCTAATAATTAATCTAAAGCCATTAAGAGATAAACCCCTTACAGAATCACATAAAATACGTTCCTTATTAGAGGGAAGAGGAGACCATCCCTTTCAGAATCAAACATAAGGGCAGTTCATGCTTTCCAACGATAATATAGCTTTAAGAATTTTTCAGGGGTCTTAAGCTATTGATCAGAGATTGATGTCTGGTCTCTTTTTACAGTCGATAGTGATGATTATGTGTAAGCAATTCAATGTTTTTTTTGTTTCAAAAGCAAACGTTAGGCAGGATTCTCTGGACATGGCAGAATACATTGAGGGGAACAATTCTGGTTTTCACACACACCAAACGCTCAAATTATGTAAAAAGTATTTCTTAGCCAAGAGACTAGCCTCAGCAATTAGGGGCATGCTGTTAAGGAAGTTATTCCCCACAGTACCAAAGTGAAGGTCCATGTCAGCTCACAGATTGCATGAAACATAAGGCTCCATATATGCGTACATTTTTTTCAGCCACGTCATATTCTCTTCATTGTCACCTTTCTCATCATACCAGGACACATGATATTGTATACCAAGTAGATTCTCCACCCTGTGAAGGAGTGGAATAGAATGTGAAGTAATTTCCCACATTCTGTTTTCATAAGGAGTGGAACTTCACACCCTTTTCAAAGTTACAAAAGTATTTGGAAAGTTTGGGAAGTTATGAAGTTCTCACTTCTTTGGAATGGTAGTGAGTTTCGTAATGGTCTTTTTATCAATTAACAAACTATTTAGTGTTCTCTTATCTTTTATTGTCAAAATCATCCTCGTGCTAAGATCCCATAGGTTTGTGCTTTAAGGTTTTTTAAAAGGGGGTGAAGTCCCTCCTTGACCTATTTTTCAAGGTTACCAACAATTTTCTAACCTAGCATGAAGTCAACGAGAAGTTTTATCTATCCAATTAGGATCGTGAAACTTTTTAAACTGTTATTCATAATGTTCCTATTGATATGGTTCATGAAATTGGAGTTCAATCTCACAAGCATCAATGGAAAGACTAGAAATAGTATCTTGATAGACCATTTCAAAATTACAAGCCTCACAAAGGTTACTATTGTCTTTCACCTCATTCACCTATGGTGCCCATTTTGAACTAGGGGTGGCTACTACAATATCTATTATCAATTTCGTAGCACAAATTCTGCACCATTTAATTGGCCATTCTTGAGCCAAAGCTCACTCATTTTATCTAGTGTATTCTTTCCCAAGGCCTTCCCATTGATTCCAACTTAACTCGCTTGGGGATTCTAAATCCTTGATGTCCTTTTTTGGTCATCAAGAATCTTTCAAGCATCTTTTCTAGTTTTATCCCAAAGCTCAAGTTCTTTGGACTTAGATTAATGATTTCTTCAAGTATTTTTCGATTAAGTGTTTTTCTTAGCATATGGTGTTATTAGGACTTTGGCCTAGAATCCCTTCTAGATATAATCAAAATTTGCATACTTTCAAGGTGGAGATTCTCTTTACCATTTGGAAAGATATAAATTCTGATATTTTCTCTAGATGCTTTGTTGAACATAATTTCTCACTTTATTCTAAAGCCATAATATGTTCTAATGTGTTTATGCAGATTCAAGCATGAGAAATAAAGTTGCACTTGAAATTGTTCACCTCCAAGTGCTATTGGATCACTCAGGTAGTGCCCCGTGTGTTATTGCCAAGGTTCCTCTAACTCCCATCTTCAATAGAGGTTAGTCTCCAATTCATGGGTGTTGTTGAGGATATAGTCAATTTTCTTGTGGCAATCATGATGATCATTCTCAGTGAGGATGGTTGCGACCCACTCACTACCACTATGCTTCTCCTCTAACTTTTGGTGGTGAGGTTGTTGGCTGGTCAAATTCTACAAGTTCCTTTAGTTGGCTCTTGCTATTTCTCCTATTTGATTTGCTACTAAAGATATTAAACAAGATGATGATAATATAGTAATGATGGTTGAGACCCTCCTATGGATATTTCAATTCTCATTTATGTATGGCACAAGCTAAATGACTGAGGCCCACCTCATTCTTCCTCTGCTACTACTCTTGCTACTTAGTGGCCATTTATAATTTTGTTGTTTTTTTTTTCTGGCCTATAGCCCCGTATAAAATGTTAGGGTGTGACTATTTTCACCCACTTTTTTTTGTGAATATGTGTAACATTATCTTTTAATCAGTTATATATACATTATTTATCGATGTGAGATAACTTTTCAACTAAAATCTACCATATAATATAGCCTATGGATAATTATTAGTATTTATCATGGAAATATTTTAGTGTTCAATATACAAATTATTTTAAAATTTTGTTAAATATAAATTATCTTGGTTAATTTTTCTTTCAATATAGTTTGTAATGTTTTATAAAATATATCACTAACAATTAATTTTACCTTCTTATTGTAGGCTTCACATGAATTGATGAACACATAAATTACTACAATCAAAATACCCCATGCTAAAAAATAAAACAATGTCTTAGATGTCAACATGCACCATAACCAGAATTAAGTTAATAGCCTAGAAGTCAAATAATATTTAATGCAACCTATGGTGAGGTATGGTACTAAAGAAACATTAAGGTGCAAGTCTCTTTAGAAATCAACATGCAAGTGCTCACTCATCTTGACGTATATGTGAGTTTTCTCATTATCATAGTTTGCAATGTTGAAAAAATTGATTGGCTATTGAATTTACCCTTTTATTATAGCCTTCATGTATGTACACATTAAATACCACAATCAATGTGTCCCATGCCCAAAATCAAATCAATGTCCTAAAACTAATTTAATGACTAAAGTATGACATTCAAGAAACATTAAGGTGTAGATTTATTCATTAAGCAACATGTAGCTACTCAATGATCTTGAGACACGTATGGGCTCTATAACGTACACCAAGGATGCACATAGTTTTTTTATTTAGTCTTGAAAACTCTACAAATTCATAATGTTTTTAAAAATTACTATAGAAGTCATTCAATGCTCATAATTAATGACTTAATAAGTTTAAAAAGTAAAAACAACTAACATCCAAAATCTAGAATATTTTGCAAAGGTCTATATTTTTATTTATAATTTTATATATTTTAGACCTACAAATGGACAAGATAAACAAGAAATTCCATTAATTTCTATTGATCAAGCTATAACAACACTTCTATGGTGTAAATTTTGGACATAAATGACTAGTTTGTCAATGACCATATGTTACTTGGGAATCTTTGCTACATTCAAAATGTTATAATTTTATATTTTTTCTAAGGTATACCCAAGGGATGAGAATGGGGAATCAAGTTTAAGCCCCCCCTATATAAGAAAGGCCATAAATCATCTACCTTTGACCTATTGGATAATGTTGTACGTATATCCAAACAATTGTGCAAAATAGATGTCATTTATTTGTTAGAAAAGAATGTATTTGGTTTCTTTGGTGTTAGATTTTTTGTTTAGCATATGAAAAAATCCCCTTCCTATATGCTTTGATGTATTTCTATACCCTTTTCTAAATCCTAACAAAGACCATTTATTTTTATGTGTTTATATGTTTGATTTTTGTGCATATCCTACAATAATTGTAGTCCATGATAACATTTCTCATTGAGGTATTTTATCAAATAGGTCATGTTCCTTTTCTATGGTCCTACACTTTTCACTGTGAAAATGCATTCTTGAGAATACAAGTATGCATACTAAAGATATTTAGAATACTTTTCAAGTTGGTTGTGTGTTGTAAGAAGAATATGCAATGCCTCTTTGACATAGTTGTTGATACACAATGCTACAAGATTGAGATGAATAGTGGATTGTAATACCATTTTATGATTCTAGAAGATTTAAGTATGGGTTCTCTATTTTTCTAAATCATGTGTGATAGTGGGGTGCAAGCTTTGTTTGTGTTAGAGTAAAAGGTATTTCCAAGTTAATTATTTATTTAATTGTTAGGTTCATTTTCCTCTAATTACTTAAGCTTACTTAGGTCATGTTATTTTTGTCTCATGTCATAGGATGAGGACACATGGCATGATCTTGTTTTATCCTCACCTAGAGTTTCTAGCTCAATTATCCTTTTATAAGGATGCTTTATTGTATAATTATTAAGATGCACATTCATAATGATTCATGCTTTGTTGGATCAATAACTCTTCATCTCCATTGATTCATGTTGTGTTTTATTGCAGGTGATCCTTGGGAGTTACGGAGTTGATTTTCCCAACTTCAACATGGTATTAGAGCTCCAGACCTATAATCCCCTATCCTTTTGAGATATTTCATGCCTTGAGCTATTGTTTGGTGCATCATGGACCAAAACAGAGTTTTCCATTGGATTTAGTTATGTTGAGAATGTTAGATCTATATTTTGTTTGGCCTAATTTGGATTCCAAAGGTCAAATCTACAAGGGTTTGAAGTAGTTTTTTTCAGATCCAGAGGGTTGCTGCAATCTCGGTGCATTTTGAGCCAAAATGGGAATTGACATTGCGCTTAGAAGGCCCAAAAACCTTAAGGTTGCTTATCAAATCATCAAAATCCATGGCAAGAGCATTTGAGGCAAAAAAATTGTTAGAGAGGCCATACGGCCTCCCCAACACATAGATCAAGATACTTTTTTAAAAAAATCAGCAAAATTTAAAAAAATCAAATAATTTTTTTTTATAAACCCTTATAGAGGGTATCATAGTATTTTTTGTTTTATAAATATATTAAAAAAGAAAGGGGGTTTTAAATGGGGGTACTCGAAGGGGTACCACCCCCTGCCACTAGCAAGGCAATGGCCCCTTGAGCCCCTCCCTACCGTTGGGGGGTACCATGGGGGGCCCCACTCCTTGCCACAATGTGGCAGGGGAACGGCCCCTTGGACCCTACCCAGGAGTGGCGTGGGTAGGCTCACCCCCCTTTCCCCTGCCACCTTTTTTAATATATATTTTTTTAAACCATTAAAATAATTATAATTTTTTATATAAAAAAATATGATAGTTTTTTTTACTTATTTTTTTAACTTTAAAATAAAAATATGTCAATTTTTGCGATATTTTTTTTGCGATAAATTACACTGTACCTAAGGAGATTTTTTAATTAGACTCTAAATTTTGTGGACCTCAATATTTGGAGTTGGTCTTGCTAAATTTGGCATAAATCATTTTTTTCCCAGCCCAACCCCTCTTTGTTGGGCTTTTCAATTTTGCACCCCATCTTCCAGAGGCGATATCTCAATCATGCAATGGTCTTTTTCAATGCATTTATTTTAAATAGGGTAGAATTTTGTGCTCTTCACAGTGGTGTAAGTAATTTTCAATTTTGGTTTCTATTTTTTTTTTCCAAAACTCAGTTTTATCAATGTTTTTGTTGTGCAATCCTCATTTTGGAGACTTTGACGGGCCTTATCTTCTGCATCTGGACTCCTTTTTGGGTGTCATTTTTTAAATTGCATTATTTTTTGTGTAATTCATTATGATTCTATCATTTTCCTAATTTTCAGTTAGAGATTTGTATTTTCAGCATGTGGCTTTTTTTGGACATTGTGAGCTTCTATTGTAAGCACTTCTCATTATATAAACACATTGAAATAAAGTACCTTAGTATTGTACATGTATTCTTAGGATATTTCACATGATTTTGTACCTTATTATACTTGCACTATGATATAAAGTTCCATGGGGGGGTTGTGTAGGCCTTTTATTTTTCCATCACACTTTTTTTCAAGTGAGTGTCCATTCCATGATGAAAGGGAATCACATTTATTTTTTCCTCATGTGTGTGTGCCTTTTGTTTACACAACCTTTTTTCAATTGTTGGTACTTTTAGTTGCACATTCAGATGTTCTTGATTCTTCTTCATGCACTTCTTTTTGGCATTCAGTTGCAGTGGATCTATCTTGGCTCTCCCTTGTCAGCATTATGGGGGGTTTATAATGTTGGTGCTAATAATTCCTTGGTTTCACACACGTTGGAGTGAGCTATGTATCTAGTATTTGTTCCTATGTACTAATCAAATGTAGTGTACATCAGTGGTTGGTTACCTATGCATTTAAGTGAGATGGAGCATTTACCATATGGACACTCTTGCATTCCTTTTTTTGGAGGTGACATTCCATGTTCATTTGATCAGTTTTCTTCAAACTTTTGGTACTTGTGCCATCTATATTTTTGAGTTCCAGATGTTTTGCCTTTTTTTCCATATGATCTGAGTAGTGTTGGTGGGGGAACTCATGCAGATTATTGTCTTGTTGATCCTAATCATCATCTATTTTAGAGGAGATTCTTCTTTGAGCATTATAGAAACTTCATTGTTTAATAAAGTTTGTAGCTTCTTCATGCTTCGATGGTGTTCCTCATGTTAATCCTTTGTTCCTACTCTTTTGGGACATTGTTTCAGAGGCTTCTCAATCCTTCACTCTATTTTGGAGGCTTCTTCAATCCTTCACTTGTATTTCTCTCTTTTGGAGAGGAGTTTTCCCCCACTGGGTTTTTCTCCTTTTCTCTGATTGTGAGAGATTTAATTGTTTGTAGGTGGGTACCTCACCAGGCCTTGTTTGTCAAGACCCGTCATGCATTCATCTTTAGAGTTTTGAACTACTCCCTAAGCTTCACTTAAGGGGGGGTGTTAGAGTAAAAGGTATTTCCTAATTAATTATTTATTTAATTATTAGGTTCACTTTCCTCTAATTAATTAATCTTACTCAAGTCATGTTCTTTTAATGTCTCATCTCATAGGATGAGGACACATGCCATGATCCTTTTTTATCCTTGCCTAGGGTTTCTAGGTTGATTATCCTTTTATAAGGATTCTTTGTTGTATAATCATTAAGATGCACATTCATAATGATTCATGATTTTTTGGATCAATAGCTCTTGGCCTCCATAGCTTCGCTATTCTCTCTTTCTATGGTAGGTGTTTGATTGCAAGTGATCCCTAGGTGTTGCAGAGTTGATTTTTCCTAACTTCAACAATTTGTTAAAGCATTTATTCAATTGACTTAAATATTCAATATTTATATATAATAAGTTAAATGAAATACTTTACTTAATCTTAATATTTACTATATCTATTTGGTAACAACTATTCTTCATACAAAATTACATTATTGTTATTTTTTGTCATTCTCTAATATACAAGGGTCATCTATATTGTTTAATTTTCTTATTTTGTATTGAATCTTCAATATTTTTTAATGAACTTAAAAGGTTATGATAGGTTCATAGAAAAGTGGATGATATGTCACATAATGCTAGGGATTAAAGTCAATGGTGATTGAAGTTTAGACATTTTATTCAATAATTCCTTGACTATCTTTTATCATGATATTATGATATTATAGGAATTATGTGATGAAATGACAGGGTTTCGTTGGAAATTGTGGATTCCAAGTGCTTCTAATATTTATTCTCAATTACAAGACTTTTCATGAATTGTAGAAGAAAAACAAAAGCTAGTGAACACAAAAGGAAATGTAGGAAATAAGTTTTGTAACATTGAGAATTAATTTGATTCAGGTATGCCTTTTTAAATAATAGTTTGATATGTACATTCTATGTGTAATTATATGAAGCTTAAAAAGGGTTTTCTTGAAGACAAAAAAATGTTAAATATATTTTAAGACATGAAATTATAATTTTTTATAATTTAAAAATCCCCCCAAAAAAATTCAAGTGTCAATTGATTGATTAAAGTAAGCAATTAAACATGTCTAGGCTGGACTACATAGTGTTTGTTTCAACTTCCATATTTTAAATAACTAAAAATTTGCAGGTTGAACTGTATAATGTGTGTTTCAACTTGCATATTTTTTTAACAAATAATAACTAAACTATCTTCATTCATACATTTGAAGAATTTTAAAACTTTAAACACAAAAATTTAGAATGAACTAGAGGTAAAAGATTTTAAACAAAGGAATTTATGATTTTTAAAATTTACAATTGATTAGAGTAAACAACTAAATATGTCCAAGTTGAATTGCATATTGTGTTTCAATCTACATTTTTCTTCACCAATAATCAACAAAAAAAATCTTCATTTTGGTAATTTATAAAAAAACATTTGAAATAGCACAAATTATGAATGAATTAAATAATAAGTTACTAAATTTGAAGATAAGTTACAAATCATAAAAAAAACGTGTATGTTGAAATGCACATTATCTTTTACAACATATAATTTCTTTTTTGTCAAATATTAACTACACAATATTCATTTTAGAAATGTGTGAATCCTTAGATTTGAAAAACAAAAATTATGAGTCAACTCAAAAGGTTAGAAAACAAAAGATATTTTAGAAATGATAAACTAAACATGTGCAAGTCGAAATATGTGTGTGTGTGTTTCAACTTGCATTTTTTCACTAACACTCACTTACACAATATTTCTTGTTATTGTACAAATCCCAAAGTTTCAGAAACAAAAAATTATGAAACACATAAACGGTCATCAATTTCAAAGACATTTGACTAATCATAAACTAAACATATTCAAGTTACTTGCAATTTTTTGAATCACTGATATTCAACTACACAATATGATTCCTTCCACATACAAATTAGTATGAGAAATAAGTACTTCCATGTTAGTAGTATAAAAATAAATCAATGTATTTCCAATAAACTCAATTATCAATAATAGACAAACTTTCAAGCACCCAAAAAACTATTCAATAGAAAATACCAAAGAATTTAATTATCAAAAAAAAAAATCATCTTATCTTCAAGAATGCACTAATTTAGCTTTAACTCCTCAATAATTGAAAGCATTATATTTACAATTTGTAGACTAGTAACAATAACTCTAATAGTCTTAAATATACCAACCTAGCATCTATCTATGAGAATGTGCATCACATTTCTAAGATGCCTCTCCAAATTATATAGTATTTCCTCTAGAGATCAAGTAGAGACTATCAAAGAAACTATGTTGATGTATAGAAACTATTATAGTATTCCCATCACAAGCCAAACTTCATAAGTTTAGGTAACAAAAAAAAATGTAAATTTATTGTTAACAAATTCACCACAAACCAATACATATGATACTCAATTAGTCCTAGATAATAGTAGCCTATAGCTAATGAAAAATAAAATAAATTGTATTAAATAGCTACTTTGATATTATTTAAGATCCAAGATCTGCTACTCATTAAGTATATAAGTTAGAGTGATTCTTTTTTACCAATTTAAAGTACTTGTTGGTTCATTCAAAAACAACAACCTTGGCCTCATGACCATCTCTAGTATGATCACTATTCTCTTTTATCTATCATGTATTCTACTCAAATGTAAATTTCCTATGGGAGTATATATACAATCTTAAAGATTCATTTCTGCAATAGTACTCTCTACTAATTAAGATTTCCTTGACAAGGACATTTTATCAAGGATTCTTGAACAAGAAACATGTCATCTTTTCTCACACATTCAAGGTTCCAATAAAAGTATAATCTTGAGTTAAATATTCCTACAAGAGATGTAACAACTATCTACACTTCTATACACATAGAACATCAAATATTGAAAAAATCCAAAAAGAACTCCATTGATGTCTTTTGTGAGTACAATACATCATAATTTATACTAATAATGAGAAATATATGCTTAAATTATACCATATCTCCAAAAGAGAGCTTTTATTATCAATCATTCAACTTGATAGATCCAAAATAAAATGCATTAGCTGATAGTCTACTTAATCAGCCACTTTAATGGGTGCTACATTGATGTAAATGACATTAAAATCTCATATTCCTATCTAACATACTATTAAGCTATAGATCCTATTAATTTGTTATCTATCTCATTTAAATTTTAAACTAGTTACTTTATATCTCAATAATGACGCATCATAAAAATAGAGAAAAAATATAGTAATGGTAGCTATAAGATGAAATATCACAATCCAAACACACATATCTCATAAGAAAAAAATAATAAATAAAAATAAAGCTTTCAATATTTTTTATTCAAAAATAAAATGAGACCTTTGGACATCCAAAATTTTCTAAGCAAGTGATTAACTTGATGGATTATATAGACTCAATTGGTTTTATTTGTAAGGGCATCTTGAAGAGTATATTTTCTTGACCTAAAGGGCGCCTTGAGAGCCATTAGGGTGTAAGGCTTGGTATATCTCATCAAACCCTGAATAATAATTTGAGTTTCACTACTGCTAACTAATATTGCTACACTTGAATCTTGCCATGTTAGCATGGTTGTTAGAAAAAGTATTGGGCATTTTACACCTAATTTTTATCAATAGATATTCATTCTCTCATCAAGATAAAAATATTCACACCTAGAAGCTTGTAACTTCAATAAAACTACTCTAACTTAGTGAAATTATGAATGAGTTTAGAGATAATATATATATTAATGTTATAAATCAAATAATAAGGCTATAAATTTAAAATACATCTTAGAAATGATAAACTAACAATGTTTAGGTTGAAATACATAGTATGTGTCTCAACTTGTAATTCTCTTTGCCAATATTCAATCAAGCAATATTCATTTTACCAATGTATGAATTTAAACATTTGAAGCACAAGAAATAATAAATGACCTAAGAAGGTCAAAAATTTGAAAGACATCTTACAAATTAAAAACTTTGTGTGTTGGAATTGTTGTCATTGATGTCAAAGGGCAGTCATGATGGCCATTGATCAGTGGACTAGCTCAGGAATATTGTTTGTAGTTGCTTAGTACATGTCCTGAAAAGTTGTAAATGTTGTCAAGCAACATTGTAAAAGTTGCACAGATGTTGCATAGTCTTGATGCAAGAAGTTTTGGAGGTTTGTGGAGGAATCAGATAGCAGATATGATATGGTTTTTTCGAGTATATCTTAGTTGTATGGTCTACAAGTTCAAATGATAAGAGATGAGCTCAAAAATGAATTACCTTTGCTCTCAGACATTACTAGGGTTTCTCAGTAAATCCCTAAGGGTTTCAGTCATGGCATTCATAGGTAATTCTATTTTTGTGTTGACTCGAAACAATCAGTAACTAGTCACTTAAGTCATGACTTAAGCCCTGAGGGTAGTTGAGTAACAAGCCCCTTCATCCTAGTGCTTACCGGTTTGGTGGAGTGCTTAAGGACTTTAATATTTCCTAAGTCTGTAGGTTGAATATTTGTCTAAGCTTGGTCAATGGTGGTGATCAAATATTGAATATCGAATAGCTCTCATGCACCCACAAAGCTACATAGTTGATGTCAGCTCTTGATTGTGGAATCACGAAATCATGCCACGTGTAAGGTGGGACCAAGCACAAAGCTCTCTGCTTAGCTAAGATTGATGGACAATGTAAAAGATGTTAGAGATTGACAGTTGATGCAACATCGCATTTTCAATTCATTCTGACACAGTAATATGCAATAGTGTGAAACAATGACAAGTGTTGGACAATCATTACATCACGTAGTTCCCATACATCACAAATATCACTCTTCAAGTACAAAGGAAAAACATGTAAGCAAAATCAATGTGATAAAGATCAACGATGCATGTTGAAGGTGAAGATCGGATGGTTTCCACTATTTCGCAGAAAGGATGATGGGTCCCTATGTTGGCTCTGCTAGAATGTGAAATGATGACAAGTGGCAATGACTCATTGCATTCCATAGCTCCTATACATCACATATATCATTCTTCGAGTGTGAAACAAAAATATGCTAAGCATATGGTATGCAATATAAATCTATGACGCATATTCAAAGGAGTCTTGATCAAATGGTCATGTTTTAAAGATGAAGTATACAAAATGAAGACCATCAGATCATGGCAGCAAAGGCAAGATCAATGGCCAATATTCAAAGTGTGCAAATAACTACTTCTTGGAGATAAAATTTGACGGGTAGTTATAGAGTTGAAGCTAATTTGAATGTATTTATGAAAAATCATAAAAGTGACAGTTTCAAGGGACTACGAAGTAGATAGGGTTTGTGTAACTATGGAAATAGTTATTGTCATGGTCAAAATAGCACTGTGAGTGGCTATTGAATGTAGAACTTTGACATATCATGTGTATAGTGGAGATGTAAATGCAGATCATTTGAATTCATAGAGGTTACTGAATTACATGGTTTTTCAAGTTGGTGGAAAAATATATGGTTTGACTTAAAAAAGCTATCATGGTGATGATCTTGGTAATTGTG
>VDFB02075321.1:65426303-65506127 GCA_007258455.2 Sequoia sempervirens | reverse complement strand
TGACTAGAAGCTTGACCACATTGGCTTCCCTCCACAACACTCACTTCTATGGGTCATCCAAGCTTTAATTCTCATGAATCTCCCATGAAAAACTTTTCATTTCTACAAAGAATCACAAATATGTGGGACGGCTCTGGAGGTCTGACCTCTTGACGCCAATAAATATTAAGATTTTGGATTCTAAACAAAGGTTTGTAGTAAGGGCATCTAGTTTAGGGGGTCCAATGATAAAATCCTTGTGAGAGATCTCCCAACCCTTAGAACAAGGGCTTTATTCATCATAAAGATACTGGGGGAGAGTTATCATGCACCGCTTCCCATTGTTTGCAATTTTCATCACAACCACAAATTTATATAGTGGTTTGGAAGAGATTGGCTTATGCTCATTACCGCTTGGGTCGTTCCCTTGGGGTGAGCACTTTTTCCCACCAAGGAAGGCCCTCTAAAGGTAAGAAAAAGTGAGTACGTGTATTTGTAGTTCGATCAATCTTTGTTTGCGTGAACAAAGAGAGAACACATGCAATGTACTTTCTCACACTAGTAAGCTTTGCTCAATTTTTAAGAGCCCAAATTTGAAATGTGGAAGAAATGTTTTAGACAACCTAATATCACCAAAATGCTTTTGATTCTCAAGATCATCGTGAAGCACAAGAGAAGTGCATACGCATTTGGATGATATTAGTTTGTAAAGAAGACTACAAAACAAGACAGACACAAGTTAGTTTTAAATTCTTGAAGATAATAGTGAGTTCTTTTTAAATCACCAAACTTGAGTGTGGATTTGATTGTTCAACTTTTAAAACCCAAAATCAATTATAGCAAGTTTCTAATTGTTCTTTTTAACTCTTTGTGAAAAAGAAAGCTTTTGTATGTTCTTTTTAAAACCCAAACAAAATGTAGTTAACTTCTAAAGCTAAAGATAACAATATCCAAAGATGGGATTATAAATGCTCTGAAAGTGTTAAAGAACACTTTTTTACAATTATGAAAAAGAAAGTGCCATAGGAAGCTCTTCTTGTTTTCTTATTTTCCTAGACAATGGATATCAAATGATTTTTCTTTCACTTCAATGCTCCATGCTCCTCTTAAAACCTGGAAGCCATGCTCAAAATGTTAGATGAGATCAAGAAACAAGAAGAAATGAGGGTTAGATGAATGATTAAACATAAAAACCCTAAAATTTAGACCACATTACAATGTGTTTTGACTTTAGGTGTAGAATTAAAAATTTTAACTCTACAAAAATTTAGAAACACTTACACCATTGCATAGCTTATTAAATTCTACCCCATTTAAAAAAAAAGCTTCAAAAAATGCCTCTGTATGACCAAGATATGGCCATTTTAAGATTGACTATAAAAGCGCTAAAACAGAGACCATATGCACTAAAACAGAGACCATATGCGTTAAAACTCAGACCATATGTGCTAAAACTCAGACCATATGCGCTCAAACTCAGACCATATGTGATAAAACTCAAACCACTTGCACTAAAGCAAGAGGTAAATGTGCTGGAAGATGTCGCGTATGCGCTATAACAAAGCCTAGATGCGCCAAAAGTCACCACCTATGCACTGAAAGAAGCCACGGGTGCACTACATCGAGATTCACAACCAAACCTGCCAATGAAAACTTGCCAGAAAATGTTAAAAATGGAGCTAGATCCTCCTTCTAGCACCAAAATGTGAATGCTTGGTCTAGACCTACTCTAACATGAACAAAAAATCAAACATTAGTCAATAAACAAGTCTAAACACAACATTCCCTATGAAATTCATTCAAACATAATGAACAAGAAAACAAGATAAAATATCAAATGAAAGCTAATGAAATCTTATTCAAAATGCTCAAACCAGCATCCCATAGGGGAATTGGTGCTTCTTTGATGTGGAAAGCAGCCCTTTCCCAATTCCTTGATAAGCTTGATGATGATTGTGTGCTCCTTGATGAAAAATGCCAATAACCTAACTATGGATGATGAATTCTATGCTAACTGGATAATGAACTTGCATCAAAATTTGGATGATTGTGCCTGATTGTGGATGAATTTGAGCATAATGATTTTACATGGATGGTGGATGCTAGATCAAATAGAAAAGGCCTCCATTTATAATGGAGAAGGATTGGAGAATGAAGAATGGGATGAATGTGGGATTAACATTTGAGCCAATGGTATTGTGCCACTTGTCAACATGCTAATGAAAGAGGGTGGAGCACATTTTGAACAATGTGCATGTTAAATGCATGTAGGCTCAATTTGAAATTCAAAAGATGGCTTGTGGAAGAAGAGTTGTAAGAGTTAATGCCAAGTTGGCTCAGGAAAAAAGACATGTAAGAGCCTTTAATGCCATGTTGGAGGACAAAAGTCCTTTGGGAGGGAGATTTCAAATTGGTGGAATATTCCAAGAATAAGCCATATTTGAATGGAAATATATGAATTAATAAATCAAATAAATTGATTTACATGTGCAAGTTGCAAAAGCTAGAGGAATGGAGGATTAGAGTTGGGAGTTAATTAGGATTTAATTAACTTAGGTGGAATTAGTAGATTTGACATTTGATTTAGATATCTAGATTTATTTAAATAAAATGAGAGGATAGAGAACATTAGTAATTTAATTAAATAAAGTTTGATTTATTCAATTAAATGAAGAACATTAGATTTAATCAAATAAAGTTGATTTATTTAATTAAAAGAGACGACTTTAGGATTTAAATAAAGTTGATTTATTTTTAATTAAAGAGAGGACTTTATGATTTAATTAAATAAAGTTGATTTATTTAATCAAAGAGGAAACATTAGGATTTAATTAAATAAAGTTGATTTATTTAATTAAAGGAGGAATTTTGATGAATTAATTAAATAAAGATTATTCAATTAATTGGTTAGTAAAGAAATGATCAAGGAAGAATCAAAGTTAGTTAGTGCATGATATCAATCAAAATAATTTGAGTGTCTACACATATAACCATGCACAAAGTATATAAAATGTTCATCCAAAATATGCAATATCTACAGTAATACATAGATTATGTAATTTGTAATATCTATATTTATTTAGGATTTAATATTAATTTTCTATTTTTTTTTTCAAGTAGTTTATGAACGCATCACATATAATATTGGAATTTCCTTGCTCGTATTGTTCATCGTAGAACATTTCTTGTATGAATCTAGGAAATCCACAAACCTTCAAAGAAGCCTTGTACATGTTGCTAAAGAGTTCTTTTGCTTCAATGATTTCAAAGTCTTCGATTGCTACTATGTTTTTGCTTACATCCTCTACTTCATTTATTATTTGTGTAAGATATGCATTCACTTATATAATGAGTTTATCCGTCTGTGTTTCAATAATCTCATTTGATCCAATAGAATTAGTACAATTTTATAGGGGCATTAACTGAATTTTGAGTTTTTGAACTTTGAGAATCCATATTCTGTATAGAAATGAAATAGGTTAATACATGGAATACAATAATTCAATATAGGTAGACATCATATTAGAAATAAATGAATATTTAGTAGTCATACACATTACACAATTTCATTTTTTTCTTAGAGTGTATGAAATAAGGCTTAAAGGTTATGATTTTTTTTGTCGTTTTTTGTTTAGTGGAGAGCTTCAAGTAATTAACTTATACCTATTATAGAAATTATGTTATAGTGTTAATTATTTCTACAATTTTTATTAATAAATTTATTTTCATGCAACGCCCTAGAAATTTAGGAAAGGAAAAGAAGATGAATTTGTGTATAGAAGAGAAAATTGAATCAGTATATTAACAATATGTGTTACATCAAATAATTTCTAGGGCTTTTAGCCTATTTTGCTCTTCCTTTCTTTTGGCCGCCTATTTTCCTTTTTTCATTTTTTCATATTTGTCATATGTGAAGGGTGGCATAATTCTTAGCCCTTTCAATGTTTTGACACATGATATTGCCACAAACATGAGACCGCTTCTTTCAATGGAGCCTATATCAATTGTATCCTTTTGTAGTGTTATTCCCTATGATTTGTGTATCGTTAGAGCCCAAGCAAATCTCAAAGGTATTTGTTTTGTGGTACCCCCATCAATTGTTGGAGTTGGAACCCTTTGGGGGTGGTGATAATCAAATGAAATTCTAGATTAACGGTCAAAATCTACAAGTACATACTATGGTGGTTGAGGTGTTGCACTACCAGGGGTTTAGAAAATACTTTGAATATATCCTAGTGCTCCATTGACAAGACTTGCTTCTACCCATAAGTTCAAAGTTAGCATCACCCTTGAATTGTTGTTGAGTAGTAATTCCATCTCCAACACATCATTTCCATCTCTTTCTATAGAAGTGATTTTTTTACAACAATGCTTTGTGCAACAGGATTTGATAACAAATAGAGTTTTCTCCTGTTATGGCTATTCACAATATCATTTGTAGAGAATAAATGAACACTATCTTCGAACTCTTAATTTTCTATACTACTCATGTTGGTATTGGATCTAGATATTATAAGTAAAATCCAATATTCTATTGTAGGGTTTGAATCTCTTATGTTTGATAGAAGAAAATGAAACCTTTCTTGCTCAATGTCTTGTCCATCTTGTCTAAAAATGTGATCTAAAGTGACTACTATTTGGAATTGTTCCCAAAGTAGCTTTGCATGCCTTGTACTATTGTATGGGGGTTTATCATTTACTGGAGGCAATTGTGCCAAATCTCCAACCAATATAATAGAGACACCTATTTGAAAGAAATGTATTATAAAATTAGTATTTTAATAATGATGAAAGTGTTATCAATCTTAATGAGGGCCACACTACCCAAAACCCATAGAAATCACAACATATACTAACACAAAAGATGTGAGACAAAAAATTGACTCACTTTCAATTATTTTTAGAAAATGAAATTACAAATTCAAAGCTTACATGCTACAGCCTCATGGGCTTAATTCATTACAACAAAATCAACTCTGATAAGAAAATCTACTATTTAGAGCTACAATCTACACTATCAAGGCCACCTTCTACAACCCCCACTTAACCCTTTTTTATTTTCCCCAATAACCATCCTAGAATGTTCTAGAAAGTTCAAATTCCCCCTTTTTGTTTTGGCACCAAAAATCCCACTGTTTGATTTCTAGCCTAGGAAGAAATTTTTATGAAATTCACTTTTTAAAGGACCAACTTCGCAAGGCCATAAATTTTGATCTGGGTGTTTGATTTTCTATTATTGCATATCATTGGAAAGCTCTCAATGAGTTCTACAACATGCAAACCATCGTAGGTCAGTTCGGCCACTTTTTGAGTTGTTTTGAGGCCTCTAAATTTTTATATCTGAATTTGAAGCTGCATTAGAGAAATTTCTCGAGATGAAAACTTTAATACCTCCTAGACTATGCAGGGTATTGAGGTGATTCTTTTGTGACTGGGAATGTTTTTCAGCTCTACTCCTTGGAGTAAATTTCCATGTCCATACGAGCCCGTTTAGGCCGACATACTAAAAATAGTAAGTACCCATTTTTCACTATTTTTGACACTTGGTAATCTTATACCCCTTAAGTGCCATCATGGGACTCAAAACAACTAAAGAAAATAAAGAATTTTATTTTTTTGGGTGATGCAAGATTTCCCTACATCATTTGATGCTCCTACATCAGATCCTAGAATATTCATAAATTCAAGAATGGAAATACTAAGCATACCTTCGAAACTTTCATGGCTTCTTATGGGAAATGCCTGTCATAGACAAGAGTCTATGTTTTCCAATAACCTCTCTCCTAGAAAGCTCATTTCATCTATCAATATATATTTAATGTGAGAGATCTCCTCTTGGAAACTTGTGAGTCTTGTTCCCTGTAATTCACTAAAAGCTTTTATAGGTATTCTCAGCTTAGAATGAATTGCCAATGCTCCAATGTTGAATGCCACAACTCCAATTGGTGCAAGTAGAATTAAAGGAGAGTGTTCCAAAGATGTTGCATTTTTATATGCCTAATTGATAGCAATAGTTAAATATGACTTACCTATTCTTGTTGTGCCTTGTATTATCATATACAAGGGTGATGCATTATGATATGTATGATAGTAGGAGATTATAATATTTTTTGCTTTGTTTTGTTTTTCACTAAGATTTTTGTAATCCACACATTGAGGTATGTCATCATAAATCAGGTAACTTGTATTTCTCATAGTGGTAATGAAATTTATAGCTAAATTTGTGTATTCTTCTCCTTGAAATTCACAACCCCAATCTATTTTTTGATCTATATCTCTTCTTCCCAACATACCTATTTATGAAACTTGTAAAATATTTTGATGATAAAGTCTAGATAGAATTTCCCATTCATTTTTTGTGGTAGTACCTAGAGCATTGTTGTTGTCTTCAAATTCAAAATCTATATCATTTTTAGTATTTTCAGCAACCCCTCTTCTTTCTAGGTGCCATGGAATATAATTGAAGTTATCCCATGTTGTGATTATTGATTCATCATTGTCACTAATATCTATTTGTATGTCATGAAAATGATTATACAACAATAGTTTCTGATGTGCAAAAATCGATCCACTTGTCTTAGTCACATGCAGGAATTGTTAGAAACCTAGGAAATACTCTTACAATAACTCCTTTTCTCAGACTCCATAAGTTCTAACCTTTTCTTTTGTGGTTATAAATCCATGATTTTGTAGCATAGATAAGGAAAATAAATTCCATAAATAGGGGTCTGTTCCTATATGCATCGATGAAGGATATGTTGTGTTGCTCATTCTCATCATCTGTATTCAAGTTGACACATTTGAACACTTCCTTTGAAACTTTTAAATTCACAAACCTTCTACTACTCCCTACCAGTGGGAGTTCCAATATCATGTGGCTTATTTCTTGGGCTCCAATATCCCTTTCTATCAGTGTTTCAGTGAGAATCCTTTTGTAAGCTTTTGTTGCTAAATCATCAGGATCTTGTAGATTTGCAAGCCACAATAACATTTGGTGGTAGGTTTTAGAGATTCTTTGCAATATATTTTACTACAAAATGCTTTGACATAACAGGTTGCCAATAAATATATGCTCTCCATAACTGTAGTATGTAACAATTGTATGAATTAACTCTATCATCATTTTTGAATGCATCAAATTTCATCTCACCACTCTCTAAATCTTTATATATTCTAGATTCTTGATTTTGAGGCCATGGTGCATTATACCTATATGTTTTGCAAAGGTATTTTTTTATTAAATCGAGCAATATATTAAAGGAAGAAAATATTTACATAGAAATAAGAAGAAAGTGATAATGGAGAATTTACTTGCAAACTACTTTTCCTCTTTTTTTTGTAGACATGCACCCTCTTTACACATTGTGTGACTTTGTACAATGTTCAAAATTTCTTCGTAGTCTTCCTAGAAATCAATTTTCACCAACTTTCTTGTGTTTTTCAAACATGGTTGTAGAGAGAAATTTTGGTATGCCTGCTTGGTAAGGTCATTTTAGTTAATCTCTTTTGTCAAATTTGATAAATTGTTTGTATTTGAGAGAATATTTGTTTTTGTAAAAATCCATAATTATACCTACATGTTGCGGTGGTGTGCATCTTCACGCAAGTTGCGGGCATGAACTAAATAATGGAGATATTATGTAACTTTTCTCATTTGATATTCATTATTCCAATTGATTGTATCCATATTTGGTGCTCCATGTAACCATATAAAACCATGTGCATGTTCGGATCCTCTATGTTTCCACTTGTATCAGCACTAGTAGTCCTTAACATTCATACCTTTCTGGATGATCTCTTTTCTAAAAATATTGTGGTGTAAGTGGATGTATTGGGCAACAATGTGTGGGTTATCGATTACATTTTGTTTCTGCCAAAGTTGTGCTTCTCGTGGATTGGTTGGATGTGTTCAAGGCATCAATGCATGAAAATCTGGCCAATACAAGTTAGTTGCGCTCAAGGTGAAGAAGATTGTAGGTGTTCCAATTTGGTGAAGCATGTCTATTAGTTCTACTCAAAACTTGGTCTAGTGGGATCTTGTTCCCCTTAAAGTGGTACCGAATCACATTAATCTATCTGCTAGGTTGGATTGTGGCATATTCTCCATATGTTCACACAATTCATGTATGATCATTGGGATTTCAAGTAGACTTATTTTAACACAAATTTTTGTGGAGGTATGTGTCTGATGCCTTGTGGTCATATTCATCATATAATAGTGGAACCTTGGATGTTTTCCAAATCTATTGTCTCTGTATCAAAAGAGGTGCTTCACAAACTCATGTAGATGAACCCTTCTTAAACGTGGTTCCAACCAATCACATTTTTCATTAGCAAATAAAGATGGGAATGCCTTGTCAAGCAAACCTAGTGTAGTATATTCATTTATGGGAGACACATCAATTATCTGCCAATCAATCATCATTGTTTCGTCTATATGAGGATTGTTTACCCATGCATGAATCGACTCCATTTCTTTATGTGCATTTGGTAGTTTAGATGCCATTGATGTTGTGTGCTCAATTATGTTTCCATCATCTGTCTCCATAAGGGGGCCCACAAAAATAATTTCATTTATGTCAGAGTCAAACTCTATAGGGATAGTTCTCAAATCATTAAATATATTGTGATCTAAATTCTCTTCTATATTGTCAAGAGCATTTTCATCGATAATGAGATTGGAGTAAAACTTGTAATGCTCTATTTTGTATCGTAGTTCTCTGTACACGTGCCTTGTTTACTATAAAATTATAGTTTGTTCTGTGTTGATCCTTTCTCTAAACTATAATTAGTGGAATATCTTTAAGTAAATGTGGCAATTTCTTCACCATATTTTCAATATTTTGAGGAATGCTTATTGTGTGCCCTTTGTATTTGAACTAGCCACCAGTTGCATATGTGACTTACAAAATTGGGGTCACACGTGCAATTAACATTTCTTCAACTTGAGTAAGGTTTGCTAGTTCTATTGGTTGTGGACTAGGATCCATGTTATTTTCAAGTGAAAATCTATGGTTTCCTTTTTCTAGTCTACACTTATTACAAACAGGCCCCTGAGGAGTGCAATAGACATTTATTCCAACGTAACTTTCTTGACAAATAAACACATGCTTGGTGATGCCAACCTATCTAATCTATTATGGAACACCATTTGAAATCTCATAAAATCCTTCTCCAAAGATCCATTTGCATTCATTTCATCATTTTGATTTTGATTCATAGGTGTTTCTACAACAAAATCTACTGGCCTAGAGTCTTCTTCTTCTTCTATGTTCCTTAGGCTAACTTCTTCGTTCACATTAGTTTCAATATTTGCATCATGTATTATTTCTTTTGTGTGATCCACATGTGGAATATGTTGTACCTCTTGTTTTGTTGTGTATTGTTCTAAAAGCGTTGCTTCAAATGTGTGTTGACATGTATTTCTATGTGCATCTAAGAATTGTGGGTTGTCCTCTTGCCTTTCTTTTCCTTGGGAATGTGACTGGTGTTCAGGATTTCTTTGATCTTTGATTATGTTAACATTCTCTTCTAAATTTGTTTGACATTGTAACTATTCAGTTGTGATATTTGCTCTTCGTTTGCATTTCTTTCTTTATATGCCTAATTTGTTTGCCTTCTTTGCTCTTCCCTTTTAGCATTTGACATTTCTTCAATACGACATCTATGATATTCTTGGTGATACTCCCGTATGTTTTTCTTTCTTTGTTCTTCTATTTGGAAAAAGTGTTTCCTTGGACAAACCATATCTATGATATAAAATAGGTGCATAAAATAAATGCAAAATTCTTGTTTCTATAATTTTAATTTATTTTGAATAAACATTAAAATTGATTGCAATTATTCAATGTGGTAGTACATTTTGGGAAGCCAAATAATCGAAACCTTAGAGTAGATAAGTTTGATAATGTTCAAGTTTAGGCTTAGGCCAAATGGTCTACACATTACGCTAGATAAGGTTGATGGTTATGGTTATATTGTTTCATGTTTTTTTAGGTTTAAAGATGTTGTTTGGGTTAGGGTTGAATTTGGATTAAAGTTTTGAATTAGGGTCTGGATTAGGATTAGGTTTACTATTTCATTCAATTTCTATTTGAATGCATATCAAGATAGATGATATTTATAGATAGAGTTTACTGATGTTCAATTTTAGGGTTAGGGTTTTCCTTTTTTAACAAACTTTCCTATTTTTAAAAGACATCCTATGTTGTAAAGAAACATTCTATTTATAACTAACTTTATATTTTGTAAAGAAACATTTTATTTTTGAAAAACATTCTACTTTCCACAAAAACATTCTATTATGCAAAGAAAAGAGCAGTGCAATGGTAATGAGTCCACTATCGGTTACGTCTTCATCCAGCCTTTAAGGCTTTGAAAGGGGGGGTGAGACCTCTTCAATTCGCTTCTAAAGTTACTTTATTGATAATTCAACTTAAAACTTGAAATTTGCACAAATATACAACAAGCACAAAACCAAGGCATTGTTGTTACAAAATATTTCTATTGACACCAAGACAAAGGCTATTAAGCATTTTTTTTTATATAGTTAAAGCCGAAAAAACAAAAGTCTCTTAATAAAGTGAGAGACTATTAATACAAATATAGACATTACAGTTCAAATTTATATTGGTTGAGGGAAAAAATAAATAAATAAATCTTGAAAGACACAAATAGAGACTAATACATATTAAAAAAAATATTTGACCGACTTTGATGATTATTTTCAAAACCAATTAAGATTGTCTATTTTTCATATCCAAACATACTAGAGATTCTATTAAATAAAACAATGTTTCCCGCTTTAGCAGTTGTGATGTCTTCGAGGACTGAAATGAGAGCCAAGATTAGCTTAGCTTAGGAAAAAACCCTTGCATTTAGTATATAAATAATGTAATATGTAGAGCGTTTGTTGTTGAATTCCATGGCGGGGTTCAGTCATTTATTCTTATTTCTTTCTTCGCCTTGTCAGCTAGAGCTAAGTTGTTACCTTGCAATTAGCTGAAAATAAATATTGAGTTTTATTCAAGTAACTATGAGGCACAAGTACATACTTTTTACATATTGGTCTGAGCTTATTCTTTTCATTTCCAATCAAAGGTTTCTTTCTGATTGAGTAATTTTCTCATGTTTTATTCAACTCCCAATCAAATGTTCCTTATTTCTTTTCGACTGGATCCCTGGAGTTGTACTGTATAAGCATCTACTTATCATATTTTATTTCCTGCTTTAATATAGTATTTTAAACATCTTTCTATCAAGATTAAAGGTGATGTTCGATTGGAGTCAAACTATGGAACATCAGATTTTTGAACAATAATTTTTTATGCTTATATAATGTAAAATAATACTAATAATGGTGGGTAATGTAAATGATTTCCTCTTCCACTACAATGTTAAGAGATGCAAGATTTTCTAATGCACGGAGAGTCAGTCTCTAATTTTTTTTTCACCATTCAAAAATAGAAAGCTCTCATCAAGCTAGCAAATTGTCCATAGGAACTATGCTCTCATCAAGCTATGCCTCAGATTTGTTGAAAGTAGTGCAAGGTTTACCAGTGGCTGCATGCTATAGGTAATCAAGGAGGGGAGGTGGTGAGGATAGCATGTTTCAGTTACAGAATGCCAGTAGTTGCATGTTGCTCTACAAATAATGGCTTAGCTTTTTTTTTTTATGTACTCATGTCTTTTGATCCATTATGTGACTGATAGACTTTGTAATGGCCATTTCTTTTTGTTTGCATGGATCTGCAAACATGTGATGCCACTGTAGGAACGCCTCTCCACGTAATAAAAATTATCACATATATTTAAACTAAGGTAGTTTCAAGGTGGGAATAAAATATCCTTAAATTAGAGGAGTATGACAATAGTATATTCTCCATGAATAAATATACAATAATAAATAATAATAATAATAATAAGAAAACTAAGTACTATTAGTGTCATACGAAATACCAAAAAAACTAAAGAATAACCTAATTTACATTCTACTTTATAAGGGTTGAATAAGAGAGAATAGTAGTGGTGGATCCCCTAATATAAACATGGCCAATACAAGGCATTAGAGAATCCATAGAAGGCACCTGAAGTCGAGGAGAAAAGTTGAAGTAGACAACTATTGATTACTCCTATTTATTATGGAATATCTATAATTTTTTCTGTATTTTTTCTTTATGTCTTTTTATTTTCTTTCTTTTTTATAGACAAAGATACTTGATAGTATCTCCCTAAGGGAACCAAGGTCAATGAGGGCCGAAGGTGGCCTTACCATAGGAACCTATAAAGATAAAGGGTTTATGGGAGAGAGGATAATTGATGCTTGCATAATGTGTTATGCCCTTAATAACCCTACAACCCTGCTATGAATTTTAATAGCTTTAACAAGATTGTGGCCTCCTTAGGCATCAATACATCATTGATGGGGAAACCATAGATAATATTTCATATTATATTCTAAAAGCTTACTCTGAAATGGGAATCCTATAGCAAGGAAAGGGGGTACAACCTCTATGACAAGGCAACACCCTCCATTGGGGTTACTTCACAAGTTTTTTCTTTTATTTAATTTTTTTTATATGTTAAGATAACAAAATGAAATAAGACAATAAACATAAAGATAAATCAAATAGACAATGCCTTTTAACTTAAATTACCTCACTACTCAGATAGTGCTAAAATGGAGTGCATCCTTTCTCCACTTGATATGCTCTATAAAATGATTTCTTGAATGCTACAAAATGGAATGTGGATTTCTCTTCAAACCAAAATAATCTTAGTATAGTTGGAGGATTTTGATCAAAAAATGATAGCATGAACTTATTAGAAAATGTGTTATATTGATGGAGGGTGAAGGCTTCCATTTATATATTCTTTGCATGAGGAATGGAAGGCTAAGATTCAACTCAAGGATCAAAGTATCGCAATTGATGAGAGATCTCAAGAAAGAGGGATTAAACAACTATCAAGAGGAGGTTTATTGGAAAGAGTGGATAATGATGGGGATTGGAAATGAAAGGGAGATCTTGGTAGGATTTGCAAAGAAGACAAGATTTGAACTTTACGTGTACTCCAAGTGAGGTGGGGAATTAAAAAATGTATTTTATTGGAACAAGGAAGATTACCCCATGCTCATCCCTAGTATCATTTGTCATAAGTGTATTTATAATGGATGAGGTTCAGAGTGTTGAACATTCAGAATACTGAGAGGGGGGGTGAATCGGTATTCCATAAAACCATAATAAAATCCATTTAAACATTATTCTAATTCTGACTGAATCAGCAAGAGAGATCATAGAAACAAAGTCAATGCAACCATACACAAGAACACCAAGATTTTTATGTGGGAAACCTAAAAAGGGAAAAACCACAGTGAGGGTTAACTCACAATATGCTATATCTAGATAAAAAATATTACGGGGCTCACTGTCCTTAAAAAGGCTCACAACCTGAGTACAAAAGATGGCTCATTTCCAAGATACAAAAGATAGTGGCTCACTGCCAAAAGATTGAACTAATAGAATACACCTTCAATGTGTAGGGTTCAGTTTCATTGAATCTCAGAATAAGAAGTACTACCTCACACAGTAGTCGCTCAACAAAATTATATTGATCACAACTGATAAAGCATTTAGGCTCTCACACTTTTCTTCTCCTTCACACATGCACTTCTCACTTCTCCTTCTTGCTCTTTCTCATACCTCATACATTCATTCCTCAAAAAATATTATATATATATATATATATGTAAGCATATCTTGATCATCAATTAGGTTGGCACTATATATGATTTAATCATTATACCAAGTCGTCTAACATCCATAAAGCATAACTAGTCTTCATAATATATTTTATGCACTGAGTTGACCAAGACTAAAACACAATTCTCCAAACCAATAAATAATTCTCAAAGAAAACACCTTCCGAATCTAGAGCACATTAATTTCCCATCATACCACCAGCAAAGAGACTATCAATCAAAACTGCAACATAAGAATATTCACCTTAGTAGAATGCAGAGTCTCCCACACAATATGCCATACACAGAACAATAGTAAAATACAAAGTTAGACTCTGCCAGAGATAACTTTCTGCTCACAACAAAATACATCTCAAGATCCAAGATATAGTTGTCTAAATGAGCCAATAAAACATGGTTAAGATATTGGAGTCATATCATATCTTGTAATGAATTCCAGACTCAAATACCAACACATCGATCCATCACAAAAGGGTATTATTGTCAGAGAACAGCTTCCAATAAACCAAGCAGTCTTCATATAGTTATCACTATGTTGACATTAATGACAACATAGGAACAACCAAAAAAAACCATCCACACTTCATGCTCATGTTTCAAGGCTTCCAACAATCTCCCCCTTTGGCATTGATGGCAACATGCATGACAAAAATATTTTCCAGCAGCTGAATACTCTGAATACTCCCCCTATCAAAAAATTTCTTCACAAAAATGTTTTTACTTTGACTATCTATCTCTTCATCTCTCCTCCTTTGACATCAATGACAAAGGAAGGGGCACCGGTATATATGTACATATAAAAAATGTAGCCAAAAAAAGATATGAACACAAAATTGATTAACCTGAAGAAGAGCCTCTGAGACTCTCCAAGATAGCCTTCCATGATACTTTACCTTTTTCCCATGAACCTTTTGCACTTACAAGGGTCTTGTAAAATAGCTCAATATTAATTAAAGACTCTACACCATCTACTAAAGTATTGAGACTAAGATTGATCTCTAATAACTCACCAATATAGCCAAGAGCACTAGAAACAGTAGTATGCCTGAGTTTAATCATGTCTCTAAGTGCCACAATTTTTTTGATAATATCTATCCTTTGATCTTGTAGAGAAAAGAATTTTTCCTAAAGATGAACAATGTAGGACCACCTCTAATTATCTTTATCTTCTACCAACCTGTATGTATCTTCCTAAGTGCTCAACCGGGACTCACTCAACATTATCTCATTTCTTATATCTAGTGTACAACCAAACCAATATAAGCAAAAAGAAAGTAATTTCTATGCCTCTTCTTCACAACCTTGTACACACTCTAATTCCTTCATCACTTTATTGTGTGCAATCACACATTTCTCTTTGATATCTTCCAAATTTCCTTCATTAGACCTGATTCTAGCAAACACTTGCCACAAAGATTTTCCACAACAGAAATAGATGAATCAAAATTAGCACCAAGAATAACCTTATGCAATTCTTCCAAAGCTCTCTAAATATTTATTCTTTCATGCTCATGTTCAAGCTCAATTCCTTCTGCAACTTCTTGCTTAACAACACTCTTCTTCTCCTTCCCTATTTCGGTCACACTACCAGAAGTTCCTTCTACATCAAGATTCTTAGGTCTTTCCAAAAGAATTTTAGCATAGTTATCAACTTCAACCTCTAACATTTCATAGTTTAATTCAAATATCCAAACTAGCCTTGATTCAACTACTTCCATGTGCCAAAAATCTGTAGACACAAGAAAATTTATGCTTTTGGAGTACCTTTCAACAACACTTACTGGAATCCTAAACCTTCTATTCATCGTCATCTGAAATGTTCCAAAGAATGCAGTAAGGGAAGACTCTTGTGCATCCAAACTACCAAGATTTATCACGAAGTTCCTGATTTGATAGGCAACAGGCTCTAAATTTGACCATTCTATCCTTCCTATTACCAACAACTCTTTCAAAAAGTAAAAGAGTAAACAAACAACTATATTTCCATACTAAAATGTATTCTTCTTATTCCTCTTGATTTCCCTTAAATTCTTTAGAAGATGTATCCAAAGTAATTCACACTAGTCATATTCCATACCTCTTTTAACCATGTCAACAGTAGTATGCACAATAGCAGTAGAAAATGTAAGGTCATTGTTAGGGATACAAACTTTTTGACCGATGACCATGATAGCAGCATACTGTATTACCAGATCAACAATCGATCTTAAATCAATATATTTTCCTTCAATATTTGCACCAGTAATCTCAAATATCTCTTTGTCATCCATAGCTTTCCGTATGGGAACTAGTCTGAAGGAACACAAACTAGTCACATCTCTAATAGCTTCTCTGGTAATCAAATATGTTTCATCAATCCATAAAGATTCATCATGAATTCTACTCAACACTATTCAAATGTACTTCTTCTCAAATTCAAACAAGGGAACTTTCCTCCAAACATCCAACTTTTTCTCAATTAACACTTTGCAAGCATCGTGGATTTCTTTCAATTCACTTTCCCAAAGCATGCACAACTGAACTGATGACATCTCTTCTATCTTATTGAAAACAAATGCATAGATATCTTCTATGGGAAACAAGTTCTCAGAGAGATGTGAGAAAATGCACCAACAGACTCTTCTGAAAGATCCTTCAAATATCTTCTCAAATTGACTTGCACTTTATTCACACTATCCACAACCTTTGAATTATCCACAATAGTAAAAATGAAAGATTGTGCAAATAGGAATACCTCTGAAAATTCCAATAAGAAATGTGTAGATATCATGCTTCCAGAGCTCACTTCGAATCTGCTTGACTTCTTCTTCAAACCCTGAAACTCTAAATTTCCTTCTAAACTTCCTTTGTATGCTTTAACAAAGATACATAAGCCTTTAGAATTATCTAAATTTATTCCTTCCATTCTGAATGATTTTGCAATAAATATTTCAACTTGTAGGTAGATCAAAGATTGTGTATGCCTTCATCCTTTTGAATTTTGTAGATTTTATCCTTCACACATGCGACTAAAAAATTTCTTAATTTCCTTACCACATTAAATATACTTATGTCATGATATGACACAAGTATCGATGAGGGGGTTCATTATATTTTTTGATGATTACTCCCCCTTAGCCACTGCTTTTTCTTAGAAATTGATAGGAGTATCTACACTGGAAGTTGGTACATATAAAATTGATGATTCTGATTCCTTTCTCCAAATATTTTTCATTTCTTTTCTTGCTTCTTCCAAATTAATGATTTGATCATTCTTCTTCACCATATAGATATTTTTCTTTCTTCTACTGATACTGCTAGGATGTTCCAAATTGTTGCACTTACAAAAAATAGTATTCTTCTTCGCATTTTCCTTTTAATTCAACGCACCAACCTTATATCCATTATTCTTGCACTTAGAAAATTTTCCAAATAAAGAATCATTCATTTTACTTTTGCAATCCTTTGCTTTATGACCAAAATTCTTGTAGGAGTAACAAACATCATTGAAAGATAAGTACCTTTTAGCATCATAACGCTTGACAAGAGTTTATTGGGGATTGCTTCTAGGATCCTTGATTTGTCTATCTTTGTACCGAGTCTTCTTACCATAGATTGATTCACTTTAGAAATTTGACCTTTCTCAAACCCTAAACCACTCTTATCCATCACCGATTTTTGAGAAGTAATCAATTCATCAAGCATCGCTGAGCTTATCTTAATTTTTTCTTCAAAACTTCTTTCCTTTTCTAGATCAGATGTCAAAAATTTTGCTTCTTCTAGATTTAAGCATTCATCCATCTTCCTTTGAATTTCAATTTCCTAACATTCTTCAATTCTTTTCTTCTCATCCAATTGTTGCACCAGGCTACAGATAATTTCTTCTCCTTCAACCAATAGATCGCATGCTTTAGCACTTTTACTTTACAACTTTTCAATATATGATATAGGAGGGAAAACTCCTCTGCAAAATCACCAAACTCAAAAAAAAACAAATTCACTTTCACAAGCAACACTCTGCCCAATTACAACATTCAAAAAAATATCAATTGCAAGCAAGATTCTGCAATAAATTTTAGCTTTATTGATTCAAATACAAGATACAATCATTTCGCCTTCTTGCTTCAAACTTCCTCCAGAAACGCACCCATACTCCTCATCACACTAATTTGCATGTAATTGAATATTTCAATTTTATCTATTTTATTCACTGTTGTATTGAATTTCAAATACAATTTTAAATTTTCCTTTTAATTGGAATGCTCCTCTCTAATTTTTCATAGCCTTTCTACCAATGGATCTCCTACACCCTACACACAACCCCTCTTCTCACATATCAATCTACATTTGTTATTAAATTCGAACTACTCCTTTCCTATGAAGCAACTCCCCTTCTCTTCTCTACACTTTTTGTAGCCCTCTTTTCCACTCCTTGCGGGCTCTCTCATGCGCCCCTCTTCTCTCTGTGCATCCCTTTCTTAATCTCCTTGCACCCTCTATGTTCTTTCACACAGGCTCTCTCCCTTATAGCGTCACCTAGAAAATCTGATGTTTTTTGTTCTCTTTCTAGCACCCCAAACTCCTCCTCTCTATGCTCGCCCCTTTGTTTTCTTCACATGAGCTTCTCCTTCATGCCAAAATTTGTGCACCCCTTTTTCTCCCATTAAATCTACATTTTAGTTTTAATTAAATTCTTCAGCTATCTTGTTTCCAACCGTGCCCCTCCTCATTGACCATTCTTTCATGGATTTTGATGTCTTCAAATGGTAAGGCCATCACACTTCTACATTAATGTGTCTTTATTTAAATGCCAAGTTATATTCACAAAATCTTGAATGTCTATACTTCATTCTTGACCTTCAATGGTATGAGCATTATTTTAACTTAACATCAATCATCTTCAAATGCACTAAAATGAAGATTGTATATAACTATTGTTACACACTCAAGTGAAATTGAAAAACTACAATGTCACTCAATTCTGCTTCAAATGACCATTTGGGCCAAACAAAACTGCATTCAAAAGACAATCACCAAAACTAAAACTGAACTCAAAAATGAAATATTTTTGGTTGATGCAAATTGTGTGTGCACCCAAGTGCTCCTACATCAATATACTCATGCACTTTTATCAACTTGTCCTTCAGATCTTCCATTTCTTCTAAACATTCGGCAGAGACTACTTCCAAGGGAAAAAATTTCTTATACTCAAATTCTGGGACCTCCCTCAAGTTGTTAGGCTTCCTTTGAGGGACCAAGATCTGATACCAATTGTTGAACATCTAAAATACTCAAAGGGGGGGGGGGTGAATCAGTATTCTATAAAACCATAATAAAATTCATTTAAACATTATTCTAATTCTGACTGAATCAGTAAGAGAGATCATAGAAACAAGTCAATGCAACCATACACAAGAACACCATGATTTTTACGTCACAGAAAACCCAAAAAGGGAAAAACCATGGTGAGGGTTAACTCACAATATATTATATCTAGATACAAAATATTACAAGGCTCACTACCAGGACTCACTGTCCTTAAAAAGGCTCACAGCCTGAGTACAAAAGATGGCTCATTGCCAAGATACAAAAGATAGTGGCTCACTTCCAAAAGATTGAACTGATAGAATACACCTTCAATGTGCAGGGTTCAATTCCACTGAAGCTCAGAATATGAAGTACTTCCTCACATAGTAGTCGCTCAATAAAACTGTATTGATCACAACTGATAAAGCATTTAGGCTCTCACACTTTTCTTCTCCTTCACATACACACTTTTCACTTCTCATTCTTTCTCTTTCTCATACCTCATACATTCATTCCTCAAAACATCTTATATACATATAATTATATCTTGATCATCAATTAGGTCGACACCATATATGATTTAAGAATTATACCAAGTCAGCTAACATCCATAAAGCATAACTATTCTTCATAATATATTGTATACGCTAAGTCGACCAAGACTAAAACACAATTCTCCAAACCAACAAATAATTCTCAAAGAAAACACCTTCCGGATCTAAGAGCACATTAATTTCCCCATACCACCAACAAAGAGAATATCAATCAAAACCGCAACATAAGAATATTCACCTTAGTAGAATGTGGAGTCTCCCACACAGTAGACCATACACAGAACAATAGTAAAATACAGAGTTAGACTCTGTCAGAGATAATTTTTTGTTCACAACAAAAGACATCTCAAGATCTAGGATATAGCTGTCTGAATGAGCCAAGAAAATATGGTTAAGAGATTAGAGTCATATCAGATCTTGCGATGAATTCTAGACTCAAATACCAATACACTGATCCATCACAAAAGGGTATTACTAGTAGAGAACGGCTTTCGGTAAACCAAGCAGTCTTCATATAGTTATCACCATGTTGTCATTAATGACAACATAGGAACAACCAACACAAACCATCCATACTCCATGCTCATGTTGCAAGGCTTCCAACATAGAGAATAATTAGAGGATTGTGGATGCTTTCATATGTGAAGAGAGATGATACTTGTCACATGATGACAAAATTTGAGGATTGGAGGAATATTAAATTGAGGAAAATTCTAATGAATAACTAAGGGGGATTTATTAATTAATTAAACATGGATTAATTCATTAATTAGGATTAGAATACTTATTGAGTAGGTGCTATAGTTGAATTAATTAAATTAATTAGCCTTAGAAGAAAAAGGGGAAATGCAATTAATTAAATATAATTGAATTAATTATGAAGATGAAGAATAGTTAATTAAATATGTATTTCATTAATTATATAATTGAAATTTGATTTTGGGTTGTCTATAATATGCTCTACTATTTAAAAAAACCAAAAAAAAATATTTTCCTAACAATAAAATAAAAAATACTTACTATAAAGCCCCACCACGAAACCTTAGAGGACAACACACTAACACACCTATAACAAGACAATTTTAAAAAAAGAAGAAGCTATATTCACACAATTGCAAATGAAACGCTAACACAAATCTAGCCTAAGCCCTCTAAGGTCTGTGACTACACTACTTAATTCCCATAAGCTAAACGAGCAAGAACTAAAAGTCATCACATTAATTAGATTCCATCCTCAATAAGAAAGTATGTTTAACCATCACATTTACAAGATCAATTACTATAAGTTAACCATTACATGGTCAATAATATAATACCATCAAGGATCATAAAATTGTCAACAACATTCATTATATTTACCATTACAACAGAGATTTTACAAAAAGTTACAATAATTACATCCTTACATTTATACATCAAATTGACAATGCCTCCTCATAAACTAGTGAGGAGAGTACATCAAGAAAATAATACATGAAGATACTCCACATGATTTGGGACTATGCTGAAGACTTCAAACCCAGGAGTGATCACCAAGAACACGACCAAGTGGGGGAACCCAATGGAGTGCATAACACATTCCACCCAACCATGTGGAACCCTAAGGTCCACCCCTCGTGCTAGGAGATAGCATTAAGGTCCTACCACAAAAGCCAAGAGATAGATGATGACACAAAGACCAACATACCTCCAATGTACAAACACGGTACAACAACACATGATAGTAACTCCACTTCCAAAGGCTCGCAGCACCAAGGAAAACAAGAGATAGGGGAATACTAGGTAACCGTAGGAGGAGTGTCATCACATAGGTTGCGATGGGTTACCTAGCGTAACCTTCCTAGGCTACCAAACTACCTGGCCACCTCTACTGGTCGTCGGACCCCCATGCACGCTATGTGGGATCAATATACCTTCTAGTCAGACCAGGAAGTCGATCTTGCCATTCTAGGCCTTCCCACTCATCCCAAGCCTAAATGAGCACTTGAGCCATGAGTAGGCTACATTATCTGAATTAACATGAGATACTACCCAAACCCCTAATTAATTAATTAGATTATCAATTCATTAAACAAGAAAAAATATTCAACTCAACCCATATGGTAAAACCAACATGCTCAAATCACGAAACCACAAAAACATACACAGAGACAAGGCATATACCACCCCGCACACAAAATCATCCAAGAAGAAAGTGAATAAAGCATGGCCAAAACCCCCCTCAAATAAACACTCCAAGTATCATATCAACTAACTCAAGGTTCAATACAAACATTAAGCCAGTAACAAGATTTCCAAGCCTCTGGAAGACTTTGAATGTCCACCACACATAACATCTTAGACATTGAATAATAGCTCACCATCATTCTCAACCCAAAATTCAACACATCGCTTCACACAATTAGCCCAAATCCATAAAATCAAGGGTTACATAATGAATTTATAGAGCATCCATCTCAAATTCCTGAATCATTGCTATAGACATCATAGAATACAAAATAAGCTTGTTTTTACAATGTAAATGATACAAGTTTTCTAAATATTCATTTTAACAAAGCATGATCTATTGTCATTAAGACTAGACTTTCATTTATTCTAACTACAATACAACAATCTTTCAATATAATCTAACTATAGTAAATTAGCTTTAACCTGCTATATTTCCCAATTTACTTTACTAACTTCATCGGTTAATTTATATAGACAATAATATGCTTTTACTATGATTATACTCTATATACCAGCATATAAAAGGATGTTGTTTCAATACAATAATTCAAATGATAACGTTTGAAACATAATCAAATTTATACATCATATCGTAAATCGAACTCCATAACTACATCGAATTCATCAAATTTCAAACCTAAGTAAATGTAACCATCAAACTCCCATTTCTTATTGAATCCATCGAAATTCATTACTAAACTTAAAACAGTAAAAGTGAACTATCCAACGAATACTTCAGACTAATCTATATACTGTGGCGCAAATACAGATACCCAAGAATCTAAATATCGATATTAATTGCATAGTCTATAAAGATTTTCACCCATCGAAGTATATTAAAGATACATGTATAAAGTGTGCGACCCCAAACTAGCCGCGACAGAGAGACAAGGCAACTAAAATGAGAATTGAACTCATACAGTGATTAATTTGTTGGTCGCTTTCTATGGTTAAACATACAAAATTATTCATTGCTCCTTGCTGACACAGAGGTTGTTAAGGATAAAGGGCCGAAAATGTAACTAGAGTTAGCTCCAAAGTATACACTGATGTTGCAAACTCATTTAACGCCGATGATGAAGACGAGGAAGTGAAGCAAAACCCAAGATTGGTTTGCGGGGCATTGGTACAGGAGATAAGCATAGCTCCATTTCAGGTAGCCACCATCAAGAATGTTATAAGCCAGCAAGATAGAGAGAATTCTAATCACGTTGGAGGCCGCGGCTGTTGAGAAAATCCAGCGTTGGAAACGAGGGATAAGGATATATATATCTCCTATGAATCACACGATGCAAGGAATAGTTTAAGCTAAATCGACTATTATTGGGCAGAGCTATACCAAGCAATTCTTAAACTAAACCTATACTGTCGGTTCTAACTCAAGAATGGTAACTAGAGTTTACAACTGGTGATCTCAAGATATCTATTGTCTTAACCGATAATTATCTATTCCTACACACCAGCCATAACTCTAACAAGATTGCAGTTAGTATCAGCTATCTGAAGCTATAGCCACTGATATTATAAGCACAGAAAAAGTCTTGAATGCCAGTGACCTTCACATATCAACAAAGAACACGCCCCTGTAGATTACAGTAATAACAGGTATACAAAGGATACGCCAATTTCTTCAAAAATTCAAAGAACGACGAACAGAAGAGGATGCGTGCATTTTGAATGCAGCCCATATTGGTTTCTTTAACCACAGATTTCTTTCCTATACATTTAATTTACCAGGCATAACGAAAAGACACATTGAAAGCCTAGTCTAAATCGATATCAGACGGGCGATGGAAGAGCTTAATTTCAGCCAAGTAAGGAAATCTACAGAGTTCATATTTTAAAATTGAATCCCTTCTTATACCGCCTATATCTGTGTAAGCATCAACTAACTAAGTTCCAGAATGGAAGATTGATTCATATAAAAGTATAATGGAGAATAATACGCAAGAAAAATAAACTGAATTTAAACAGAACGAAATATTTCATGAAGGTATCCTACCGAAGGAGAGATTTCCAAGCCAAGAGACTAAACTGTCAATCAATTTACAGAAGGGATCTACAATCCTCAGCCAAACAATTGCGAATTAATTCAACTGAAAGTAAATTCAATGATTAAATATGGTTTTATTTAGCATGCAACTCTCTCTTTTAGTAACAAGAATGAAATTGGAGAAGTAATGGAACCTGTTTTTCTTTATTTGCCGGAGATAGAAATTTTGATGCTGAGTTTCCCTTAATTCCAGCTCTTAGCTCCAACCTCCTCAATGAATACTACAAATGACCAAAACAAAGAAACCCCCAAATCTCGAATCCAACTATCCAAAAACACCAGAAAGAACCAAAAACCAGCCAAAACTTACACGGCAAGCTCCAAAACAAGAAACTTCTGCCCAACAGAATGCAATTAGTTTTCGGGAAATAATCCAATTGCCCTTATGTTAGTTAACTTCCACTACCTTATTCATTACTCCATCCCTAACTGCATTCCACTTCCTAAAGTTAATTAGTTTATTTTCTTTTATATTTTTCCCACTATCCACCACTTACTCCACCTGTTATTATTTTTATAATTTTTAAAATCATATCTTATAACTTACACAAAATTGAATTGAATAATTAATTATTAATTTATTAATTTAATTCTTTATTTTCAACTTTGTTTGCATATTATCGTAATTTAATATATTTATATAAAAAATTTGTTTTTAACCGTTAATTCCAATTTATTTAAAACAAATAAATACTTTATTAATAATTTATTTAATTGATACTTCAATCATGTACAAGCTTTTATTCAATCATTTCAAGCCTTTTAATTCGATGTTTTCTATTTTAACGAAACAATCGAATAAAGCACAATCATGTACATACTCAATAAACATGCTATCATGCAAAATACCAAATCAAACTTGTGAAACGGAAGACAAAATGACATCAACAAAGACAAACTAAGCCACATACAACAAAATTATCAGGATGAAGCATGGAGGGGCATTACACTTACACACTGATTAATATATATTTTTCTTCTTTTTCTTGTAGATTATGTGTTGGATCAAAGAATTTCACACTAGAAAGGAAGCAGGGTTTGGTTAAGGAGAAACTCTCTTACTGGGAGAGTGCAACTTTATTTTGTAGAAGAATAAAAGAAATGCTAAGCTAGGGTTTGAGGATGGAGTAATAATATGTCTACGAATACTTGTACTTATTTATATTTTTTCTTAAATAAAATTTATATACTAGAAACTAAATCCAACAACAATATTCACTCAAGAAACTTAAGTGTAAGATTAGGTTTATAGAAATATAATTTTATGGTTTGTTAGTGGTATTTGAAAATGTTCATCCTCATAAATCCTATTTGCATGAGCCTTATGGTGAAAATTATGTGGATTTATTTGTGTTGTATGTGTTTTTTCAAGTAGATGCGATGTGGGGAAAATTATGAATTCAGTGTTAGAAAATTAGTAACTAATGAAAACAAGATTAAATGGTTCTTTTGAATGTGACATGATATGAGTTGTGATGGTTGAAGAGAGAAGAATTTTCTTAAATACACATTTAGTAAAATTTAAACATAATGGGTGATGATTTTTGTTAAAATGAATCATGTTGAATGATAAAAATATTAATGCGGTTCTAGTTTATATTTGTATAACTCTATTATATAGATGATCATTGTGTTAATCTATGAGTATTGTGGGTGGTGTTGGCACCCTTGTATTGAGATTTATAATGGATAAATGTATTATGTTGTTCCAATCCTTCTTTACTTTATATGGTATTTCACCATATGGAGGAAATTCTCTAACAAATACTTGTTTCTTAATGATTTGATTACTTCACCAATTCAGTAAATGTGATTTATCATCTCCAACATATTTATGTTTGTTACCATTTTAGGATTATGTTTCCAAAACCTTAGTAACTTCCAAGAGTAAGTTTAATATAAGGGGAGAGAAACATAAGACCCATCCTTTCATACAACAATTACAAATTCTTATTATTTTGGTGTATTCCCTTTTAGTTAGATAGCCAAATCAAACTAAAGAATTTTGTAACTTTGTGATGTATGTTCATGAAGTATTCCAAGTGATTTGTATTGTGTGAGACATGTGAGTATAATGTGAATTATGTTGTGGAATAAATCAAAAGAAAGTGGAAAAAAATAAATAGGTATTCCAGTGTATGGTCTCAATTGTAGAATTAATTACAAAATCTTTAATGTTGTTGCTTCAATACCTAATTAATGTGAAATTATACGAATAATATCATTAGGGTGTAGCAATGGAATTGCAGTATCTATTAGCTTATATTGTGTGACTTTTTCATCATAGTGATAGTAAATATTTATAAGATTTTGTTAAGTCTTGTACTCTCACTTTGTAAATTCAAATGCATATAATGATATTATATTGCAAAAATTTGTACCATTATTTTAATTGTTATATGCATCATAGAGAAAATATTGATCTAAGATATTCATTATTTTTCTTATGATTTCTTACACTTGTGAATAAAATTCTAAAGAAAATTAATCTTTCTAGTTGTTAGTCATTTATTATTGATTTGTTTTTAAGATATTACTCTTACCCTAACCAAGGTAAGGCCAACTCATGTGTTGATATTTGGTGTATTTTGTGGTAAATAACCCTAGAGGTTTAGCTAAATGGTTATCTTAAATATTATTTTTTATCATGTCCGTGGAAAATACTTTTTAGTATTAAAAATCTATTTTTAGTGGATTTACTAATTGATGTTATTTTATTCAATATGAATAATAAGATTTAACTTTTATTTTTAGTTTTATTTAAAAAAAATTGACAAAGAAATTATAAATGTGAAATATCATTATTGCATTAATTTGAATAATTTTGATTACATGTGAGATTAATGTTTTCTAGTCTCATTCTTGAAATAAAGAGTAAAAGACAAAGAGAATGTTGGATTGAATTCTTGAGTAATTTTTTAATGTAATTATTAGGGTATTAAGATATGTTTGAATTCAAATAAGTATTTTTCACTATTTTTAAGAGCTAAAAATATAAATTTAATAATATTTAAGTGGTAAGATTTGAGAATTCTAATATTTGAAATGTGGATCATGATCATGCAAGTGATGCAAACTAAATTATGTTCAAGCTATGTAACCTTAATTTTTATCAAGTTGATAATATAGTCATTGTTATTTTTGCTTCAATTATATACCATGGTGTATTTACATTTGTAGAAAATGTGCAAGCATGCAAATAGTCAATGGGAGGAAAAGAGAATCATTGATACCCAATTTACTTCACTTCATGTTGTGAAGTAATCTATTTTTGTTTGTGTAACCATTAAGAAAATATTACATTCTTATGTGAGCCAAATATTTTAAGTGTTTAAAGTTTATTTTTGATTTGGAGCTCAATTGTGAAAGTGTTTAGGTGTGCTTCCATGTGTCATAAATGGTGTATAGGAGTGTAATATCATATGGAAGTTTGTAAGCTATTTTTCTTGAGTGTAAACATTAAAATTTTATGATGTTATGTTATTTTGAGAACCCCAACCCAATAATCTATGGCTAGGGAATTTGACTAAATGTGTAAGATGTAGTTAGGGTTTATTTGCTGGGAGATACTTAGGAGATTCTTGAAAAAAATGAAAAACATTCTTATTGGTTTGAGCAAGGAGTAAGAGAAGAAAGGGGCTATGGAAGAGGAAGAATGGAAGAATAAGAGGGGCACTTCAATTTTCTCATAGCTATCTTGTTTATTTTGAGATGTAAGGTTTCTTTGTTTTGCATCTTCCTTATTCTTGTTGCATAAACCTTTATGTATGATATATCAAGAGCTTGTGAATTTGAGTGTGTTGTTTCATTTGTTCTTTGTTTTTTACCTAATTATGTAATTATCTTCTTAAGTGGCATAAAAATTACCTTGATGTAGTGATCTCTCCTCCCTTAGATTCATGGTATAGTCATGAGGTTGTTTAATTCTATACATATGGATAGGAAAATCTTGGTTGTATATTTTTCTTTGTGTATTTACAAAGCTATTTGAGGTCCTAGTTGATTATCTTTGATTAGGGGTTAGCTAGCGTCTTTCGTGGCTTGATGATTCATATGGTTGGCTGGAGAGAATTCTCCTCCATTTTCTTGTTGGGCTGCATGAATCCAAGTTTTCATCTAAGAGCTCATCTCTATGTGATATAAAAGTATTGTGCAAAATAAAATAGAATAAAAAAAAACTTATTACTGGTTGTATAAGAATTTTTGAAGGATTCACTTTAAGGAACAAGTTGTAATATATAGATATATATATTTCATATTAATTAGTTTGTAGAAAATAAAGTCACTTTTGGATGAAGAGAGAAAATAGTGTTTATCAGTTACTTGCAAGCATAGAGGAAATGAAAAATTGGGTTTTGTAGTATTTTCAAGAAAATGATGGATAAAAATTATAAAATTTAGATGACCTTGAAGGAAAATTTTGTAGACTTAAGCTTACTCATAAGCTTCTCCAATGAATATTGCTACTAGTTTTAATTTCTAGTATATGAATGTTAGTTAAAAAAAAGAAAAACAAATAAATATAGGTATTTGTAAATATATTGTTTATCTATCCTTAAACCATAGCCTAACATTCTTTTTGTTCTTTCACAAAATGAAGTTATACTCTCCCAACAAGAGATTTTCTCCTTAACCGAACCCAATTTCTTTTATGGTGTGCAATTATTGGAGTCAACACATAATCTATAAGAAAAATAAGAATATATATATATAATCGCATATTTTCTTTGTGTATTTACAAAGTTGTTCAAGGCTTTAGTTGATTATCTTTTAATGATATCAAGTTTCCACAATCGATATTATAAACTCAGTATTGCTTTTGGATTTGATTGTTTTCGTATTTTTGCATCAACATTTCGGATCACACTCTATGATGGATCAAGGAGAAATTAAAATTAAATTAATAAATAAAAATATATAAACAAAGATAAAGAAACTAGAAACAAAAGAAAATCCAAGAAGAGAAACAAGCAAAACAAATTAATTTCAAAAGAATATGTAAGCCTAGAAATAAGCAAACAAATAAACAAAACTTAAAAAAGAAAAACTAAATCCATCAAGCAAAGCAATAAGTCTTTCATTTATTGCTTTGTTTGATGGCTTTAATTTTACTTTTTTAAGTTTTGTCCATTTGTTTGCTTATTTATAGGCTTACATATTCTTTTGAAAATAATTTGTTTTGGTTGTTTCTCTTCTTGGATTTTCTTTTGTTTCTAGTTCCTTTATCTTTGTTTATATATTTTTATTTATTAATTTACTTTCAATTTATCCTCGATCCTTGTGCTTCATCCCCCTCCTCTCCTCTCTTTCTTTTTATCAGGTGTTGGTCTGCAATCAACCCTTTTCTTCTCCTCTTGATCTCTACTATCCTGATGATGGATCATGGAGTGTGATATGAAATGTTGATGCAAAAATACGAACACAATTGAATCCAGAAGCAATACTAAGTTTGATTATCTTTTCTCGAGGCTTAGTTAGAGTCTTTTATGGCTTGATGATCCATATGGTTGGGTGGAGAAAATTCTCCTCCATTGGCTTTGTTGCCCAATTTTCATCCATGGGCTCACTAGGGAGACAATCGTGCTTCAGAAGTTCTTGAAGGTCCGAATGGGTCATTTGCATCAAGGAATAAATCATGCATCTGGTGCTCGGTCACAAGGAGCTCAGTCAGAATGCATGCCTTAATCAGTTTGACATTTTTTTTTTCCTTTGAGGAGAAAGTCGGCAAGACCTTCCAGATGTCTTGCTGACTAGCAGGGGTTCCATCAAGTCTAAATGTTTCACATTAGGGATCCTATCGGCATAAGATTATCTAGGTCTCCCTGACCCATAATGCATTTTTGGTCAAACATGCTTCCAGGTTCCTATCGGCAAGACCCCAGGAATGTCACGGTGACTGGAATTCACCTATATTTTTCCTTCAGCAAGGCACCGATCATCGTCCCAGCGACAAAAGGATATGCATTTTGGTGAGAGTTTTCCTTCGAGGTGAAGTCTCGATGACTTCTTTGGGTCTCACCGACTAGCTGCGATGAAGAAGGTTGTTTCAGTAAAGGATGCAAGTATCGACGAGGGGTCTTGCCGACAAGGAGATGTTTCAGCGAAATGAGGAAGCTCGGTGTAGGGAGATGCTACCGACAAGACCTCTCACCGACCTTGTGGTCTCACCGAAAAGCAATGTCATCACCAGGAGGAGGAGGGACCATCGGTATAACATCTTGTCGAAAGGATGACATCTTGGTGAGAGGAGATGCCTTCGCCATGAAGTCCCGACGACGATTAAAGTCTCACCAAAAGCCAGTGGTCCTGCTAATGAAGTCATTTCGATGTAAGGTCTAGCCGACGGAGTGGAGTCTTGGCGAATGGGGAAAGATCTTTGGTGTAATACAAGAAGCGCGTCAGGAGTCCCCCTGATAACAAGTATCTTTCCCAAGGGGGGTTCCACTATCGGCATAAGGTTTTGCTTTCGCCATATGGTCTCGGCGACAATGAGGGGTCTTGCCAACAGTGTTTGAAAAGCGGAGGTCTCGGTATGATGTTTTCTTCAGTGTAAGGTCTTTCCGATCCGGGGAGGTTTCATCAAAGGGATGCCTTCGGTGTAGGTAAGAAAGCTTCACTGAATGGTCTTGCCGAGATCGAAATGTCTCCCCGACTGAAGAGAAAACAAGTTTTCATTGCCGGAAGCTCTCATCGATCCGGAGTGTCTCGCTGATAGGAGGTGCCTTCGGCAAGAGCATATGCATGCGGCGAAATGTCTCAGTGACTAAGTAGTGTCACACCAACAAAGTATTCCATCGGGGAGAATGGGGCTGTTCGGCATAAGTCTGGCCGAGTGCAGGATGTCCTACCGATAGAGGTTGCCATCAGCGTAACATTGGGAGTTCGGGATGAGTCTTTCCGACCCGATAGGTCTCCCCGACCATTAAGGCATTTTTTTTTAATGGGCCCTCACCAAGACAAAATTAGTTCAACAAGACTCTTGTCGAAACAAAAGGTGCTCACCAAGAGTCTTCCAGACATAGAAGAGTTCGCCGAAGCAAAATAAATTCTATAAGATGTCTTCCCGAATGAGGGTGGTCTCAGCGATGGATATGGATAGCTTTACGGCCTGACTAATGAAGCCGCTATGACTCTTGCCAATGATGTGAGTCATGCCAATAAGTTGTTGAATGATATAATTGCATCGGTGAGACACTTTCAGTGTCTTGCTGAGATGTGATTCTTTTCAAAAGACTTTTGACTGCCTGCAGAGCTTGTGTGGAATATGCTCAACCAACCAGGAGGAGTTGAGATGAGCCGTGGTAGTCTGACCAGGATGAACAACGTCAACAAAATGTGAATGCAACGCGTATCTATTCTGAGCTCAAGGCATTCAAGGTGTTCAGCCGAGGTGGTTCAAATAGGACACGATGCCAGAATCAGAATGAATGTGGTAGCTGCGAAATATCAAAAGGCTTCTACATAGATGACTCTTCACCATCATGGACACGCAGGGTCCTACGTTTAATTCATCCAAAAGATCTGAGGATAGATCTTTCTGAGCCTGATATTTTTGTAAGCCCTAAGGGGTCGACGTAGTCTGATATATAAGGCATTTTTTTTGCATTTAAAAAAAAAAAAGAGTTCGGATAATACACTCTAAAGAGTTAGTGATTTTTGTCAATCCTTTCTCGACTAAATGTATGTTTTTGTAACTCAACTGGAATCTGGAATGCGAAAATAGAGTTCACCTTGAAAACAAGTACTAATTCTCTTACCACCCTCATTTTCTGTATGTTAGCTTATGTATGTATTTCTTTAACAGTGTTTTCTAAATTTGTATTCATACCACAAAGCTGTGAAGTTGTTTCTTCCTTCTTGAGATATGTATGTAGATTAAAACTATCAAGAGTGATGTATAAGTCTAATGAAGTCATGTTGAGTAAGTAAAGCAGCTGCAGTCTAGTTTCATCAATGTGGTTGCTTTCTATTTTCATTTTCCTGATTTCTTATCAACTCGGTGTATCACCATAGGAATAGTTTAGTGTAGTTTCATTTTATATGCATTTCTTCTCCCTTTACCTCACAAAGATCAATAGTTTAGGTGATACCCAAAGGAAGTCGGCCTTCTCCGGAGGTTCACTCCAATCTCAAGTGACCCACAGCCTTGGAGTGATCCAATGTTTCACTAGAAAGCTCAGTTTTTACAACTTTGCATAGGGTGCATTTCTAGGTGACAACAGGCTTATTGGTTTGCATGAATGAAAATTTACATCTAAGAGAAAATCTCTTTTTTTATTGTGCATCCTTTTTAAATCATTGGGATGAGATGGTTTTGCAACTTATTCACTATATTACTTTGGAATGTGGATTCAACCTCATTTACTCTTTTCATTTTTTCCCTCAACCATCTAAGGCATGATGTATCAATCAATATCCCTTTCATTATGTTATCCTCTCTAGGATTCTCAATGTTGGATTTGGTTTAGGTAAATGTGTTGTGCCTTTACACCAAGTGCTTTTTTTCTTCTTATGAAGTGTGCTCTCTTGTCAAAAACTAAACCTTATTATGAAATGTGGATGTTTCTTCAAAATATTGGATACATAACAATTCCCCTAATCCCTGACTTTTCCCCTTAAAGGTGGATGCTAGCTTGAAGTTGGGAAAAAGAGGTTTTATGGAGATATCACAAGATCCTAGTTTTGGCCCCCTCTTCCCTCTATAAAGGTTAAGTAGAAGGCCAAGATAGGTGAACCCTCCACCTCAAGTTTTAAGATGTCATATATAGATGATCTTTGTTTAGAACATATCTCTAACCTTGAGAAGGTTACCTCCCCCACTAGCTCTAATATAGAATTTATAGTATATGTTGTTGAGAAAGTGGTAGATAAAGCTTGTGATCTAGAAAATATGAGATTGGTCCACCATTCAATTTTGAAGTGGTTATCTTTTAAAATAAATAGAGCTAATATTAAAAAAAATCCTCTTGGCTAACCACTTAAGGGGACCTCCATTAGAGAGGAGAATATGTCCAATATTAATCAATGATAAATAGAATGATTTAGATAAATTATGTTATCTGAAGGATAATTAAGTCTTTGAAGGGAAAGTTGTAGAATATGACTAGTATTAGTAAGACCAGTGCTTAAAAACTATGTAGAGTATAACTATCCTTTAGCATAAACTTAAAACTCAAGTTCATTCTAATCAAGTTGACCCTATCTCTAGAACCCATGGTAAGAAAAATGGAGGGGTTGATTTCTTCAAATTTTGATCAGCTGGAGTTTGTTGAACAACATATAGAACTCCTAAGAAAGGAGTGAGATGCATCAACCCTTAATTATCTCTAGTTTTTTCTATTTTGTTGTATGGGGGTACTTTCTATTGTTTATTTTTTCCCAACTATGATTTGATTTAATTATTTTATGACCCTTCTTATTGTGGGTAGTCCTACTATGTTATTGTTATTTTATTGTAGTTTTTTAGATTCTCTTTTGTAAAAACAATAAAATGATAGGACACCTTTCAAAACCTCATATATATATATATATATATATATATATATATATAACCCAATAGCAGTATCAATGTCTCTCTTATTTAGGTTTATGATCAAGAAGGACTTAGAAACAAAATGGTAACAATTAGTTGAAGAACCTATTTTGTTAATCCTTTGGTTTGCATTCCTTGATTGCTAAGGAGAATAATTTTGTTTAAAAGGTTGTGAGATTTCTATAAAAATTCTCAATCACGAAGAAATTGAACTTTATGCCATGAATATATGTGAAAAATAATTCCCATCTATGGGGTGCTTTCTATTGTTTGTTTTTTCCCAACTATGATTTGCTTTAATTATTTTTTTGTAGTTTTTTGGATTCTCTTTTATAAAAACAACAAAACGATAAGAGACCTTTCAAAACCTCATTTTTATCAATGTAACCCAATAGCAATATCAATGCCTCTCTAATTCAGGTATGTGATAAAAAAGACTTAGAAACAACATGACAAAAATCAGCTGAAGAACCTATTTTGTTAATCCTTTGCATTTCTTGATTGCCAAGGAGAAGAATTTTGTTTAAAAGGTTGTGAAATTTCTATAAAAATTCTCAATCACTGAGAAATTGAACTTTCTTCCAGGAATATATGTGAAAAATAATTCAACCAAACAATTTTAATACTGATTTATTTTAGATGCACTATCATATGTTGTATAGCATGTTCATTTTATCCTACTATAGGAAAATTTTGAAATGAACTTTTTTTACAAAGTGCAATTTAGTTATTTTAAATTCTACTAGTTCACATTTTTTAAGTGTCAAAATGGCCAGATTCAAAACTTAGACCATTAAAATAGTGGGATTCAAATCCTTGAGTACCAAAATGATCAAATTGAACTTTGACAGTTGAAACATTGGTTTTTAAGAAAGTGAGATTTATCTTAAGATTTGATTCTGTGAGTTTCTTTTTTATGATTTGAGGATCAATTATTATTAGCATAATTTAGGTGTTTCAAAATTATAATCTTTGTTGTCATTTTTTCTTTCTAATGGTTTGATAAATCCATACAATAAGGTTTATATTGGTGGAAAATAATTGAAAATTCTTGTTTCTGCAATGTTAGTTTTTAGGATACATTGAAATTTTGTGTGGGATAAATTGTTAATATTGTAAAAGAGTTATTTAATCCAATAGTATAGCAATGCACTTACAAACTAATTTGGTAGTTGTAGACATATGATTTCCATAGTCCATAATATTATTGCAATAAACTTGTAGATTTGAATGTGTAGGTTTTTTCTTTCTCAACATTTCAAATCAAACTTCATGATCCAAGATCTATCACTAGGAGAGTAAGACAAGAGAAGAGCCCATTACTACTACAAACAAGGATTTTAAAATTATAACTGGCATTTTGAAAGTATTTTTCAATATATATCTCAAAGGATTAGTAAATAAATTGATTATTTAAATTTTTTAAAATTTAAATTATTTTTAAAAATTAAATTGTTTATTATTTATTTCAAAAAAGGCTTGTAAGTGAAATGATGAATTATAGTATAGTAAAATATTAATTTTTGTTTAATAGTTTAAAGAAAATTGTGTATTACATTTTGAAAAAAAAATGATTTTTTAAGTGTAATTTTGTCATATAATGATATTTTATGAATTTAATTTTTTTATAAATTAGATTTAATTAGATTTTAAATGAATACTAACATCAAAAGTTTGAGTTTAAATTTTAAAATTTTAAAATAAAGAAAGTTTTCATATTTATATTGATGAAGATAATTGTAGACTTATTTGGCTTTTCAACAAGTACTTGTGCTAAGAGCTTTAGGTCTCAAGAAATTCAAATGTAAACCTTGAAAACTAAGGTTTTTGGGGGGTGTTTATTGGTGAAAGGAAAAAATTGTATGGCATGCTTCAAACTTCAAAATACCACACTTTTCTCATTTGATGAGATTTTTGAATTACCTTGTGAAGTAACTTTATGAAATTATCATGTATATATTGGTATTTTAAAAACTTGACTTCTCTAGAAAATAGACTTAATTAGATTATGAATGAATACTCACACAAAAGATTTGAGTTTGATTTTTAAAAATTTACAAATAAAGGAAAGTTTTCATATTTTAAATTCATGAAGATAATTGTAGGCCTAGTCTGATTTCAACAAGTACTTATGCCAAGCACTGTAGAACTTGAGAAAGTCAAATTTAAACCTTGAAAATTAAGGTTTCTTTGGGTGTTTATTATTCAAAGGAAAAATTATTTGAAATATTTTTTAAACTGAATACTTTTGTTGGTGTAATTAAATGTGTTGTACCTTGTCCTAGGTCGTAATTACACCTTAGTTAAGTTTACTTAGGGACCACATAAGAGGTTGTTGGAGAATCTCCACTTTTGGTGGACTTGACATGTCATTACCTCATCACTTCCACCTTTTGTGGACACATCATGTGATTATCTCTCCATCTTTGGTGGAGCGATAGGTTTTCCTAGTTGTCTATGTCATATGATTAAGACACTTGTCATAATCCTATGACATCTTGCATCTCACCTTGGCTATATAACCAAGGGATATCTCTCATTTGTAATTAATCAGAATCATCATATCATATCAATGACATTGAATATAGTTTATTCTTGTCATATTTTCTCTCTCTTTTTGTGCTTTCCATTTGGTCCATAGATCTTGGCATCCATAGCCAATTCTAACATGGTATCAAAGCGGGTTGGGTGCCATTGGAGAGTCTTATTCTGAAGAGAGATTCCAGATCTGAGGAGGTGTCGTTCATGGCTCTTTGTTGCAGGTTCATATCCAAGCTTGCTGGTGCAAATCTGTGCTCACCATTGTGTCTGAAAGGTTCGAGAAAGTTGATTTTGCCTTTTGTTTTGTCCAAATCGGACATACGAGGCCAAATCTATGAGGGTTTGAAGCTGAAAAGTGGTTGTTAGATCCAAAAGGTAGCTGCAATTTTGGAGCAATTTGGGTCAAATCCGACCCTACCATCACATCCAGAAGGGCCAAAAACCCTAAGATCGACTGTCAATTTGTCCATTTTGGAGCAAGTCATCTGGTGAGGCAAAAAAAAATTACCTGAGAGCTGTACGGCCCCCAGGTCGTCATTATGACGCATGGTACGATTTTTGAAAAATTAAAAATTTCGTTTAAATATTTTTGAAATTTTTTTTGGAAAAATCTTGTGTATCGATCAATTTGTATTTGTAAAGTTTGTATTGAAAAAATATTAAAAAAAAAATCACAAAAAAAAGGGTCAAAATCTTTTTTTTGCGGATCCTTGTACAGTACACAGGTACTACGTACCGCGTACCTGCCAGTAGGCCACGTGGTCGTTCGGCCATGGCCCCCACGGGCCATCCACATCTATTCACAGGCAGCTGTTTTCTCCTCTATCGGCGGCAGCTGCAACAAATTCTAACCGGCGTTCAAAAATAACCAGCCATATTTCAAAATCACTAACGACTGTCAAAGATTCTGAGTGAGATTTCGTCAGCATCTCACAGATTCTGCCGACAACTGTGACGTTCCTGGAGACATCAAATTTAAGCTTTGATTCAAAGAATATTCTGTGGCAGAGAATATGCTTTTTTGACGGGCTCGGAGACGTCAATTTTAATCGCAGGATCGGATGACGTCATCCTGTGTCAGCAGTGACGTCAGCATCTTTTTGAAAATTTTCACCCCCTCACGGTTTGCAATCTAATTTTCATAGGCGAACTTTGAAGGCTAATATCTTGCTCATTTTGACTCCTTTTTTTGAGCAATTTTTTTTTGATTTGGGCTAATTTTTCATGCTCTACGCACTGGTGCAATCGGTTTTTAGTTTTGGTTCCTGGTTTTTCCATAATTTGCAGATTCTCATAGGTGTTGCTGCTTTGTCCTCATTTTGAAAACTTCGGGAGCTCATATCTTGCTCCTACGGTAACATTTTTGGGTGCAATTTTTTTTTGAAAGTGCATGATTTTTCATGTACTTCTCTATGATATAATCAAATTGATCTCATTTTGTACCAAAAATTGTACTTGATACTGTGGCCTATTTTGGCATTTGTAAGCACTAATATCAAGTCTAGTTTGTTTTTTTTGGCATCTAGCAATTGTAAACACACTAAATATAAAGTGCCAAATCAGATATTGCTTGGGGGGTTTCTTGATTGAGTGATTTGGGGGGGGTCTCTTGGTGCATTGTCTTTGATCTGTTTGCTTTTGCTCTCTCATACTCATGGATCATTCTAAGATTCCTTTGCTCACATCATATAATTATTCAACATGGCATCAAAATGCATGGAATATTCTAATGACATAAGGTCACTCTCTATATGTTGAAAATAAGATACCTGAACCTACTGATGATGAGAAAAAGTTAAAATGGATGATCAAACATGCCAAAGCTCTTGGGTGTCTTCATAGACTAATTTCTCAAGATTTTTTGTTCCAAATTGAATCATGTAAAAATTCTCATGAAGCTTGGGAAAAATTGAAAGCATTGTATATTACAAAAGATGAAGTAAGAGGATATCAAATTGATAATGATTTGATGAATCTTGATCCTAAGAACTTTGACAACATCCAGGACTACATCACTAAGGTTAATGATCTAAAAGAGCAATGTAAAGCATGTGGAATTGATAAGAAGGACATCCAGTTGGTGTACAATACAATGAACAAACTTGGTCCTGATTATGCTTCTTTTGTTTCTAGCTTTCATACTCATAGATTGACTATGGGGTCTGCATACACTACACCTTCATTTGCATCATTTTTTGAGATGTTGATACATGAGCAACAAAATATTATCTCAATGGGTCTCATCAAGACTTCTAAATCTCAGGCATTGGTGGTTAGTCAGGTGAAAGAATCAGAATCAGATAAGAAACAGAAGAAATCAAAGAATAATCAACATTCAGATCAAGTAAATCCACATTCAGATCAATCAAAGAAAAAATTTTCTTCGAAAGGAGAATCATCTAAGAAGGAGAGACCTTTTTGTGCATATTGCAAGAAGGATGGACATGAAGAACACTATTGTTATAAGAAGGATATTGATGAGTTGAAAAATCTTCTCAAAAGAATCGCATTGATTTGCCTTCTAGAATGTCTGAATCTTCTTCTCCTTCTACTTCAAAACAGTCTAAAAGGACAAAGGTCAAACATCAGGATATAAAGGACAAGCTCTTTGTGCTCATTCAAGTCCAGGATCAGGGAGATGGCTTCTAGATTCAGGAGCATCTCATCATATGGCATCTTCACATACTATCTTCTCTTCATTTCAGCCTTGTTCTATGTCTCCTATCTTGATGGGAAACAATGCATACATGAGTGTAATAGGGAAGGGATCTATTAGCATTGGGGAGAACACTTTTCAGGATGTCTTGTGTGTTCCTCATTTGACGAACAATCTACTTTCCATTTATCAGATTACACATGGTGGAGATGGGAGAATTGTGGAGTTCACTCCTGATTCGGTTATCATTCGGGACTTGGAGACTAGAGATGTCATTGCTACTGGGGTGGTTGATTATTCATCTCCGTTGTATTCCTTTGCACAGTTTGCTTCTGATGATGACTTTGTTCCTTCGACTGTTGATCACATACACCATGATTCTGAGGAGACTTATGGCTTCTTGAACTTGGGCATACTCACATCAGATCCAGTCCTTGAGCCATGCACTCCATCTCCTCCATCTACTATTGTGCTTGATGATACTTGTGTTGCTATAGTTTTGGCCCCTAGTGATTCAATGCAGCAGGACACACATAGTCTTCCAGATATGGCTACTTTGGATGGCTTCCTAATAGGTATTTCAAACTTGTTTGTGGAGTCTCATCTTGCATATTTGGAGGACACCATCGATAGCATTCATCTTCTCTTTGATGAAGATGCACCTTCTTTAGTTGTTGTGAGGGAACACCTTAACCCTCTTGTTCATTCTCTACATGATCATTCTTCACAGATTGGCGTAAGTGTGGATTCTTTTGGACAACATTTGGAGGAGGCTTCTTTGTCTTTAGAGGGGATATCTTTGTCTTTGGATTGTGCTCTACATTCATCTCTACTTGATGTTGGAATTTCCTCTTTAGCAGTGTGGCCTAGAATGCCTATTTGGAGTGTGTCAGCTTTCTGCATCGACATGGAGACACTTGAGCATGCTTCAAAGACAACATCATCCATCATCCATCTTCATGATATCCTGCATACATCCTTGGTTTTGTTTCTTCCTAAGGGGAGGAACATTGTTCGGCGAGATTGGATCATCTTCAGCATTCAATGTCGAGCTTCTACCATCATTGCAAGAGACTCAACATTGAGGGGGGGCTACCTTGTCGAGCTCTTCTACTTCTCTCTTATGGGGGGGTCTTTTTCCTCACATGGGGTTTTTACCTTCTCATTCTTCATTGCGAGTATTGCATTTCAGTTTTTGTATTTCATCTCTCTTTTGAGGGGGAGTTTTTCCCATGAGGTTTTCCCCCTTTCCTCGGTTGTGAGAGATTGCATTGTGTGTACATGGGTACCTAACATGGCCTAGTAGCCGGGACCCATCTTGCATTGTTTGCATTTGTGTACATTCTCCCTAAGTTGCACTTAAGGGGGGTTGTTGGTGTAATTAAATGTGTTGTACCTTGTCCTAGGTCATAATTACACCTTAGTTAACTTTACTTAGGGACCACATAGGAGGTTGTTGGAGAATCTCCACTTTTGGTGGACTTGACATGTCATTACCTCATCACTTCCACCTTTTGTGGACACATCATGTGATTATCTCTCCATCTTTGGTGGAGTGATAGGCTTTCCTAGTTGTCTCATGTCATATGATTAAGACACTTGTCATAATCCTATGACATCTTGCATCTCACCTTGGCTATATAACCAAGGGATATCTCTCATTTGTAATTAATCAGAATCATCATATCATATCAATGACATTGAATACAGTTTATTCTTGTCGTATTTTCTCTCTTTTTGTGCTTTCCATTTGGTCCATAGATCTTGGCATCCATAGCCAATTCTAACAACTTTCTTAGTTGATGAGATGTTTGGATTACCTTGTGATGCAACTTTATGAAATTAACACTTCAAAAAATTTGTTTTTAATTCTTGTAACTTGAAAATTAATAACTTGATGGGAGATGTAAACATGCAATTCTAGAGAAAGGAATATAGGATTTTTCTTACCCCCAAAAATGATTAATTTGTCACAACCCACAAGTGATGTACATGTGCAATCTCCCTTTGAATAGACATTTGAGCTTGCAATAGTCAATATAGAATTACAATAAATTTTAACAATAGTCATGTTCTTTCTTTTCTTGTAAGTTTCATAGTCTAAAATTATAACCTAAAACCTAAAGTTACAAAAGGTAAAGATATTGATGATTTCATTTAATTCACCAATTTTAATAAAAAAATTAAATGCATAGAAATTGCTCAAAATTTAATGTTTATTGCAAATAAAAAATAGAATGATGTTCTACGAATGATGGGAATTCTAAAATGGTTCTAAAAAATATAAAACTTGGATCTAAAAAATTGAATGACTCCTAGATCATTTCAGAAGTTGTTTTTACCAATACTCACCTTATTAGATTTAGGTTCCAAAATTGAAGTATAGTCATTGATCTCCATTCTCCATTCATCTAATGGCATTGAAAGGAAACTCACAAGCATATAGACATTTACATTAATATAATGAAAAAGCAAACATGATTGATGATGAATTTCCAAACTAAACTAAGTTGACATTATTTTATATATAATATAGAATAAATCAAAACACATATATATTAATATTAAGTGTGAATTCTTGAACAAAACAAAAACATGTAACCTACTTATTTAAACAAATCTAATGGATAATAGTTCTAGGACTTCTTCCACACAAAAAAAAACCCTATAAAATTTATATCCTAAAATAGAACTTATGTCATTGATCTTCATTCACCAAATGACATAGATTGGAAAATAAAGAAAACTTACCTATCTAAAAACATTAAGATTAATATCAACCTTCAACTATCATCAAATAAAGTGAACATATAATAAAATTTAAATTAATGAAATAAATTTGTGAAATGATGATGACAATTAAAGTGCTCATAGTGATGCTTTATCGTGCTCATGCCACCATTCCATTGTTTCTAAAATATTAAATATTAAAACGAGTAGGGAAAAAATCTCAATAGTTGATTAACAAACTAAATTGATGATGGCCTATCTTGGATTTTCATCCTCCAAATTTTTCCCTAATAGATTAAAGCCCCAAAATTGAACTTCAATTATTGATCTTTTTTCATTGAACACCATATTTTGGAGAATAAAGAAAATCTACATATCCAAAACATAATATTTTAATATCAACCTTTATTTTTTGGCTAGGAAACCCTAAACATATAAAATAATTAAAAAATAATAAAACAAAGTTTTGAAATCATGACGACAATAAATTTTCTCTAAGTTTCACTCCTTCACTTGAGTCATCAAATTATATATATTTTAAATCATGTTTGGAGCATTATTCAAAAGTTTGTCACTCATTTTGATAGGGCTTATAGGTAGAAAAAAAATTACAGAGATAGAATGGTGCAGGAGCATCCAGCGGTGTAGGGCAATCTTGCATCACCCAAAAAATTGTTTTCTTTATTTTCTTCAGTTGTTTTGAGTCCCATGATGGCACTTAAGGGATGTAAAGCAGTCAGGCGTCAAAAATAGCAAAAAATGGGCACTTACTATTTTTAGTAAGTCGGCCTAAACGGGCTCGTATGGACCTAAAAATTTACCCCAAGAAGCATAACTGAAAAACATTTCCAATCATGAAAGAATCGCCTCGATACCCTACACAATTTGGGAGAAATTAATTTTTTTGTCCTGAGAAATTTCTCCAATGCAACTTCAAATTCAAATATAAAACTTTAGAGGCCCCAAAACAGCTCAAAAAGTGATTAAACTTACCTACTGTAATGCCTGTCGTGCAAACCCCAGAGAAAAAACATTGCAACCAATTTTGTTTTTAAATAATACAAAGTAACATGCAGCTAAACATTAAGACATATTCACATTGCACATGAACATTATAACGTCCAGTCCTCTGGGGCACGCAAGGTCACATTGCATAATAACTCATGACGATAGAAAAAAGATGAAACTGAATCACTTATTAAAAATTTACATTCATCATAACGTTACAATATTCATTTACATAAGTACATCCATATATCCATAAGTAAAATAATAGTACATCGTATGATACAACCATAATGAATCTCCTCCAATTAAATGGTTACAAAGGTACATAATTAATACATCATCATTTAATACATTACATTACATGATCCACAATGAATACAATGAAATCTCCCATACATGTGGGATACATAAATAGTACAAATAATGAATGAAGTACAAATTGAACAACTAGTACAAGCTCCGACTAAAGAACGTTGCAAAGACGAACGTTGATGGGGAACCCAACGGGTGTAGAGCACGTTCCACTCGACCATGTGGGTTATAAATAACCCACCCCCGTGCTTAGAGGTGACAAGGAAGTAATCACGACCAAGAATGCCAAAATCGACTCCAATAGAACAACATAGTACAATAACTCAAACACAACATCAAGGACTACAAGGAACATAAACGACAACATCCATGAGCCCACACATTAAACATAAAACCATGAAAATCATCACAATAACTAAGGCAATAACCATTAACCAAGTATCCAAAGAACAATCATGAAACATTTCCAAATGAAACTGAAACAACAAACAGTATACAATTCCAGAGGCAACAAAGAACAAGACATACAAGTGTCTAGTGGAGAGTGTCATCACATAGCCTACATGGGTTATCCTGGCCCTTCCTCCAACTTGAGGCGCTGGCCCCCATCTATGGTTATCCTAGCCCTTCCTCCTACTTGAGGCGCTGGCCCCATGGGATAGCTCATGCGGAGCCATTAACCTCTCATAAGGATGAGGTTACGACTTTGCCGACCACGACCTTCTCAATCTATCATTAGTCTGCGATAGCCCTAATGCATAGACGAGGTATCCAATATTATTATCTTATGTGTTTTACTACCCATCCCCCTAAGTTCTATTATTAGGTTCACTTGTTACACTACTCTTACGTGGGTTATCCTGAGCTCTTCCTCCTTTTGAGGCATCGGCCCCCACGAAGAGCCACTCTCCCTGAGACCTCAAACATAAACCAAAACAAGGCAAGGGTTGTACTATAACGAATAAAGCATATAACTCAAAACAAAGAAATGTGAAGCATTACCCATCTCGCGATAACTCATAATCAAAATGACAACAATCTCGTACAACCTTCCAAAACAATAATGCTAAAATCATGTAACATCCCAAGCACATAATATGAGGATAGACCTCCAAAGATAAAAACATGCCTCTAGAAAAACTAGGGTTCACAACTCCAAAAAATTGGGTTCACAAGATCGACAGGGAACTTCCCTCATTACAAAAGTCAACATGATAACTCAAGGAAATAAGGAAGTCAATCAAAATTAGAAACTAGCATAACGTAATACTTTCACATCAAATTCATATAATTTCTATAATTACTTTACAACATTCCTTTTTCCCTTATATAAATTTGCACTAAGATTTCAATAAAAATTCCAATTCTCAACAAAATTTTACTTTTCTCATAATAATCACAGTTATAAATTTTCATACCAAAAATGAATTGAATATATATATATATATATATATATCTTTAATTTATTAAAAACACACACACTATTTATATATATCAATTTTTAAAAAAATACACACCACATATATATATAAATATATAAAATAAACTAAAATAAAACTGGCGAATAAATGAAGGTCGTCGACCTTTTAGGTACTGCGCACAGCAGTCAGTATGACTGTTGCGTGCAATAGTCATAATGACTATTGTGCGCAATCCCTTCTGACCGTGCAGAGGGTACGGGGGTGCGGCCCAGCGCCGTCCCTCCCAACACCCTTCAAATATTTATTTATTTATTTTAAAATAAATTTCGAATGAAACAATTTCATTTGCAAAATTTTTTTTAAAAGGTACAGAATTACAGTCCAGGTGGGTACGAATTCGGCCCCATAATAAAACTTCGAATAAATTCATAATAACAAATATATATATATACATATATTTGTCAAAAGCACAAAACATTTCTTCTAGAATATATGTACTATATATATATGTATGATATGTATATATTTATATTTCTTCTCAGATTTATATATATATATACATATCTGAAAATATATATAAAACTCATCCATTTGAATAAAAAGAATTATTTTTCCATAGTCAAAGGATAACAAAATTGGACATTTTCAAACAAAATTTGACAGTATTTCCTTTTGTTTTGTTTGCAACTCAGATAACTTTCAAATTTCCAAAAGAATTTCCTTTCTCAGAAAGTCTAATTATTTATTTAATTCAATTTTCTTTTGAAAGTGAAAGCTAGAGAAATGATAAAATGGAACCTGGAGTCCTGCACTATTGAAAACTTGATGAAGCTTCGCTTGATTCAAACAACCCTTTGAATACCTTTTGTTCCTTCCTTTAGAGCTTTATCTCCCGATTTCCTTGCTCAAATTTCTGATCTACCATTCCCTTCAGAAGAATCTCCCCAGTATGATAAAAGAAAATAAAACAATTTTCCCAAAAAAAAATTCAGAAGATCCAATACTTCAGAATTAATCTTTTTGTGCAACTTCTATCAACATTTTCCGTGAATCCAAAGTCTCTCTCAAATTGGTAATTAAATAAAAGATATCTCTCCCCTTTTTTGAAAGCTCTAAAAATCCAATATAAAAGAAATTTTCTCATTTAATTCCATCTTTTTAGCCAACACTTAATTCTCATTCGTCCTTTTATCTTTTCTTTTCTTTTATTGATTTTCTTCCATTTCACAATACTTTTTGTTTTAATTCCGATTTTACAAGCTTTACTTGCAATGCACACAATTTCATTTATTTAATTTATTTATTTTCATAATTATCTTCAACAATCTAATTAAATTAAATTAACAAGATACAGACTTAATATTTAATTAACATTTAATTAACACACATGACTTTTAAAATAAACTTTTATATTTTATTACAAATTAATCCAACACTATAATAAACATTTATTAACATCATTTAATTAAATAATTCACAACATACAAAACTCTGACGTAAAATAAATACGAACAAGACACTCACACAAACCACAATAATAAATTACAGAAATGACAACCACAAAGACGCACAATACCATTCAATCAGGACGGTTTGACAATCATGGGACGGGGTGACTTCCTTGTCATCTTTGTTTCAACATCATACTGTTGGGTAAATTAATGCTCACCCTGTCTTGCCGAAGTAGGTGGAATTGAGACTTTGTACCTGCAATCCCTGCATACAACAAAATCGTGTACATGTACATATATATATAATCAAAGCATTACATTGTGAGAAGGAATTGCAATGTAGCAGGGCACTCACGAGCGAGTGGTGCTACATTGTCCTCTCACCAAACTATTCTATCAATTACAATATCAAATATGAAATAGCATTTCTAAACTAATTGATCATATCACAACATAATTTACTAAATCAAGTTGCATCACAATATGTTACTGAAATCAAACTAACATCATAGAATCACCACATCGACATCTATATTATTAAGGAAAAACCATTGCATAATCAAATAATCTAAACACCACACAAAATATCATAAATCATAATAATAATTTCAAATGTAGCAATCAACTAGACTATGCATCCACACACACCAAGTCGGTGAACTAGTCACCATCACAAACCAGTATCACACTAACACATAATAGTAACAAATAGTAGCAAGGAGCATCAGTAACATGGGGGTATTACACCTACAATGGATTTATGCATTATAGAGCTTGTTGAGATCTTTCCAAAGATATGCAATAATAGCAAATCGGACACCCGAATCAAAAGTTATGGCCTCACAAAGTTGGTCATCTAACAAGTGAATTTCATAAAAAAATCTTCCTAGGCCAAAAATCAAACGGTGGGACTTTTGGCACCAAAACAAAAGGGGAAAATTTGAACTTTCTAGAACATTCTAGGGTGGTTATTAGGGAAAATAAAAAGGTTAAGTGGGGGTTGTAGAAGGTGGGTCCATTAGTGCAGATTGTGGCTCTGAATAATAGTTTTTCTTTTAGAGTTGATTTTTGTTGTAATGAATCAAGCCCATGAGACTGTAGCATGTAAGATATGAATATGTAAATTCATTTTCTAAAATTAATTGAAAGTGGGTTATCTTTTGCTTCACATGTTTTTGTTGGTATCTATTATTGTGTCTGTGCGGTTTTGGGCAGTGTAGCCCTCATCATAGAAAATAAAAAATAGATTGGTGATGTTCTTAATAAAGCTAACCATGGAATGTAAGACATTGTCTTGATTTGAGCTGGTTGTCAATTTATTCTTTAGGTTTTCCAAGATGTATACTCAATGTCTTCTTTTTGAAATGTTGTCACCAATTTATGTTTTTTAACTTAAAAAACTAAATTTGAATACTAAGCATCTTCTTTTGTAATATCAACTCTTACCACTAATTTGTAATACACAATATTCTTTCTATTTGTAAGACCCAAGTATTAGAAATAAAATCAATTTTAGAGTCAAGTGTATCTACCAGGAGTTGACATTCTTGGATTTGAATAAAGATGGATGACATGTTCACTACATGAGCATGTACCCCTTGCAACATGTTCACTACATGACATTATTATTTAATTTGTGGGGTTGTTGTCCAAATTATTAATTTACCTATATGGGTATATTATTGCCAACTCCAACTTCTACAAGGATTCCACTTGAACTTTTTTACTTCACCTATGGTGATGTAACTACACACTCCAACTTATAAGGATACCACATCAATTATTATGGGTATACTATGATGAAACACACACTTATACTGAGAGGGGGGGTGAATTAATATAAATTAAAACTTTGCTACTTTTTTAATTTAATCAAACATAGCAATATTACTTCAAGCCTCAATTATCCATTGCAATACCATATATGCAAGATCTAGCAATTAAGAACACACATAAGAGACAAAATTTTATGTGGAAACCCTTACAAGAGAAAACCACAAAAAAAATATTGCTTATATAAATCTTCTTACAAAATTTGTAGGCACCAACCCACTGGAGACTCCAATCCCCACCACTGAGCACCAACTCAACAAGAACTCCAATCTCTTCCAATAAGAGGCTCCAACATCTTGATCTCCTCAAATAGGAGGCCCCAACCTCCACAAGACCAAAGAAACAATTTTATTTTCAACTTATCATATCTTCCCTCTCAACTACTCATAAATCTACCATCCATTCACAAATCTCTACTCCAAATCTACCTTATATCTCTTCTCAAGGTCTACAATAAAGTCTACTCCAAAATGATGCAATATTTTTCTCCAAATCAAGTACAAGGTTTGCTTCAAATCCGCTCTTAGGTATGCTTTATATCTAAACTTAGGTCTACTCCAAAGTAGCTTTTAGGTCTACTCCAATTAGCTTTTAGGTCTGCTCAAAATCTTCTTTTAGGTTTCTCCAAATCTGCACTCAGGTCTGCTCCAAATATGCACTCAGGTCTACTCTAAATCTACACTTAGGTCTACTCTAAATGAGAGAATGATTTTCAATTAATTTTATTTTGAAAGACCTCCAAAACACCTTTTATTTATATGCCATCAAGTGCCTTTTCACAACTTGGGTCAGCCTCATAAAAATAATATTTATTTAAATAAAAAAAACTTTCCCCAAGATTGGCGCACCACTCAAAGGGGGTCAACCCCAATAAAAATTAATTTTAAATTTCCTTTTTTAATTTCATTTTGGGCACCACTATGAAGGGGGTTGGCCCAATACATATTTATTATTCTATTTTTATTTTGTTTTTCAATTTGGCACCAAGTTTGCATAAGGTCAGCCAACAATTATGGGTACAAAAATTGGAATAAACACACTATGGAGGTCGGCCAATATTTGCACATAAATATTTAATATATCCTTTTACATCAATGACAACAATATTTTCTACATACTACTCTGAATATAGGGCTACCACTCCAACTACAAGGATAGTACTTCACATATGGGGATATTATGTTCAATAGACATGTTCATGCTAAGATGTCACTTTAGGATTTGAACCTAGGTCTCCATCATGAGAACCATATGGTCATGACATTAGATTACAACCTCTTTGATGGATGGATAGTTAATTTTAGTAGGCAAGAAATTGCAATCCTAGTTATCATAGTAAAAGTGTAAACTATATTTTGTAGTGTGTTAAATTTTAAAATTGAATTAGTCCACCTAATCCTAATTTTATAGCCTCGGTGTTATCCATGCATTAATATTTCGTGTGTACATATGAGATGAATTTATTTGGTTATATATTTATTGACACTATGTTATATTGCATGTTATAAGAAATATCCAAAATATTACCGATAAGTTAATTTCTAATTATAGTGAAGCATTTGTGAAAGGAAGTTCTTATTAGGGATTAATGAAACCAAAAAAAAAATTGAGAAATAAGAATATTCAAATGAATTAAAAGTGTTTGTAGCAATTTCATGCAATGTGCATATAACATTGTATATTATAAAAAATGTTTTGATTTTTGGATAGCATTTTTGTATTAAAATTCTATACAATTTTTATACTCGTTTCCTTTTGAATTTTCAAATTTCATTAGAAAAAATCTAAAAATTAACATTTAAATTTTAAATAAGGTTATTAGTTAAGGTTGACAATTCTTCATAGTTCAAATAGATGAACCATATGAGTACAAAGAAGTGACATTTTAAGATTACCTTGCGTTGAGTTAATTTAGGGATATATTTCTTGAAGGGTTACCTAGGTTACCACCAACTTAGGAATTTTAATGTTTCCATCAATATAGTGCCTAGAGCAACTCTTTCTTCTAAAACACCTTATTGTATGAAAAATATGAATATTTAAGAATTAAAAGTGTAGTTGCATGAGATATTGAGTGAAGAATTGATTAGACCCAATGTGTCATTGTGAGCACCATTTGTGGTGTTTTTCAAGAATAAGGATGGAAACCTTTGGTTATGCATCCACTATCAAATACTTAACAAGGTGACACTAAAAAATAAGTATCCATTGCCTAAAATTGATCATCATTTTGACAGATGAAGGGTGCAGTAGTATTCTCTAAAATAAACCTACAACCAAGCTCTCATCAATTATGAATTAAGGAAAGTGATGTTCATAAAATTACCTTTATAGTAAGGTATAGACATTATGAATTCATTGTTATGCCACTTGGATCGACAAATGCACATAATACAGTCATGAATCTCAAGAAGAGTATTTTGCATGATTTTTTGTATTATTTCATGCTTGGCTTTTTAGATAATATATTGATCTATATCAAAAATGAATGAGAATGAGCACCATTTGTGGTTGGTGCTATAGAACTTGAGGAAGCATAAACTTTTTATAAAAGTATCTAACTGTTCCTTTTTTCTAGAAATAAATTCATTATTTGGGACAATATTATTTCTAAAAAAGAAGTTTCCATGGATTCAACAAAGATCATAGAAATAAATGAATGACTTACAGTCAAAAAACATGCATGGGGTATGCAAATTTATGGGATTAGCTAGGTACTATAGGAATTTTGTGGATAATTTTGATGCAAGAGCATCCATGGAAACTAGAAATCATGTGTTAATCAAAAAGATTTAAATTTTGTTGTGAATTTTTGAATTTTGCAACAAGGGTCATGCCATATTAGAGAGGCCCAAATAAAGCATATGAAATTAATTCTATGACAAGAGGAGTTAAGCAACGAAAAACCCAGTTTTCATTGAAAAGTTTTAAAAGGATAAATTTTGGGAAGAGAAAGCAGGATGGCGTAGCATTCTCTGTGAGGGTGATTTTGGTGTGTTTTTGTAGGTTTGAGAAAGTGAAGGCAACAGAAAAGAGGTCCTTTGAGACCATGTTTGAAGATTGATTTAGTGAAAGATTATTTTTGAAGCTACAAGATGAGGTTTTAGTGAAATGAAGATAGGAGAGTTTGAGGAAGGCTTGTGGAAGCCATATGTTGCAGTACTACACTATTGTTGCAAGTCTAATATTAGACCTAAATCATATTGGGATTCTATAATGAGAAGCCAATAGGCTTCTGTAATGTTGTTCTAAATTTCAATGTGAATTTCTATGATTTTGTTTGCATAAATTGGGTGTTTAGATCAATGCTAGTTTATGATGTATAAATCAGATTGGTGAAGGTTGATTTTTGGTTTGAATATCAGTTTTGAGACTAATTTTCTCAGCTCAAGAGTTGTAATATTAGTAAAATCAATTTGCAAAATATTTTGTAGTTGTTGCAGGCGGTTTTGAATGAACAACCTAGTGTTCATGTTGCAGATTTTTAAATCTGATTTGTTGCATTTCCAATGCATTTTATTTTGTTGAGAGTAGTTGTATGAAAAAGTGGGTATGTGTGTTATCATATTAAATCCAATTTTATGTGGTGGATAATCCAATAACATCCCTAAAAGGAAAGGAAATATATGTGTTTGGAGACCTGAATATGAAGAAGCTTTTGTGAGAATCAAATAGTTGCTTCAACTCTAATATAGATAATGTACCCAATTCTCATTGAAAATTTGAGATTTGAATTTATGCATCTCTAGATGGTATTGGAGGAGTGATAACTTAGGCTAGGAAAGTGGTAGCTTATGAATATTAGAAATTAAAGGATAGTGAGAAAAAATATGTGCCACATAATCTAGAATTATAATTTTTTATGTATTCATTTAAATTATGACACCATTTATCGCTAAGAAAATGCTTCAAGTTGTAATTTGATTATGTCCTTGAATATATCTTCAACCAAGATAACTTGAGTGCATGTTAGTGGAGATGAATAATGTTAATCAATGATTATGACATGGAAAATTTCATGTGTCAAAGGAAAATAAAACAAGGTAATTTATGCTTTAAATATACAAGCCTACATGACAAAAGTTTCTCACATGAAGTTTATTTTCAATGATCAAATCATGGAATATCGACAAAATCATGAAGACAATAGATATGTAGGTTTCTCACAACATCATGATGGTCTAATCAAATTTCAAGGTAGTCTTTTTGTACCTCCTCTAGTAGTCTTGAGAAAACATATTATATATGAAGAACACTCAGGCCCTCACTATGCTCATCCTACGTCAAAACAATTGTTCACAATCTTAAAATGTTGTATTTTTAGCCTATAATGAATAAAGATGTGGCGTTTTTAATTTTTTAGTGTGTAGAATATCAAAGAGTGAAAGCTAAACATTTTTATCCCAATGGGTAGTCTTTTCTTCATGGCATTCCAAAAAATAAATGGGTAGTCTTTTCTTCATGACAAATGTCCAAAAAATAAATGGGTCATATTTTTAATAGAATTCGTTTCCATTCTACCTGTGCCTAATAATAGGCATGATACCATTTTAGTTTTGGTTGATAAGTTAAAAAATTATCTGATTTTTTTCTTAGAAAATTGAATGATGGTGCTCTTTTGTTGATGATGAAATTTATCAAGCAAGTGGTGAGATTTCATAGGGTTTCTAAAGTGATAATTTCTAATTGAAAAACATTTTACTTCTAGATTTTGGAAAACTTTGAATTCAAATTTTGGAAAAATTTTGAATTTTAGCTTGTCATACATTCAAAAACAAATGGAAATAGGTATGTTGATATTATTATTAATCTTGGAAAAAGCATGATTATAGCAATATTATTAATTGTTTGAGACAAGAGAACCTATTGTTCTAACATCACCCTCTAATCAAATAATGGCTTTTGATCTCTATGAAATCCTAAAACATATATGTATATAAAATAGAAAACTTAGAATTAACATTGCACCTTCAAATAGTAAAAAATTAATTATGTAAAACTTATTTTGTAATCCTAATCATCTTTATTGTTGTCATACATGATTGTATTTAATAGTACTACACTCATAAATGCATTGATTAAATACCAAGTTGTAACTATTACTATAAGAATTTAATAATCCCTTTTTACTTAAGTTTCCTTTTTAAGGGTGTTGATTGTAAAGTTACCCAAGAATATCCTATCCTTATGAGGTCAACAATGATAATATTTTAAAGAACACATAACAAGATTTTAAAAATTGTGACTATGTGCAAGTGTTCAACCTTGTATATTTTATTACCTACATGTGTGAATATGGATATGGTTGTTTACTATGAGTTGTTTTCTATATATTAGTCCATTCCTTTGTCTAGTAAAAAGAATATGTAGACACTCGAAATATCTCGATTGATATCATGCACCTGATCTTGATTAACTAACTTCAATTCTTCCTTGACCATTTCTTTACTAACCAATTAATTGAATATTCTTTATTTAATTAATTCATCAAAATTCCTCCTTTAATTAAATAAATCAACTTTATTTAATTAAATCCTAATGTTCTTCAATTGATTAAATAAATCAACTTTATTTAATTAAATCCTAATGTTCCTCCTTCAATTAAATAAATCAACTTTTATTTAATTAAATTCTAAAGTTCTTCATTTAATAGAATAAACCATTTTATTTAATTAAATTCCTTATCTTCTAATATCCTCTCATTTGATTTAAAATAAATTCAAAGCATTTAAATTAAATGTCACAATCAACTAATCTCCTCTAAGTTAATTAATCTTAGATTATTTAACTCCTAACACTAATCCCCCATTCCTCTAGCTTTTGCAAGTTGCACATGTAAATCAATTTATTTGATTCACTATTTCCTCCTATTTTCATTCAAATATGGCATATTCTTGGAATATTCCACTTATTTGAATTATCCCTCCCAAAGGACTTTTGTCCTCCAACTTGGCTTTAAAAGCTCTTACATGTCCTCTCCTTGAGCCAACTTGGCATTAATTCCTCTTACATCCCCTCTTACACAAGTCACCTCTTCAAATTCAAATCTCACCTACATGCATTTAACATGCACATTGTTCAAAATGTGCTCCACCTCTGTTCATTAGCATGTTGACAAGTGGCACAATATCATTGGTCCCTTCTTTAATCCCACATTCATCCTATTCTTCATTCTTCAAACTTTCTTCATTATAAATAGAGGCCTTCTCTATTGATTTGGGATCCACAATCATACACAACTTTATGCAAAGAGATTATAGTCATTTGAGTTCAAAGTATCCATGATTCCATCCACAATTTCATCCAAGTTAGCATAGAATTCATCATCCATAGCTAGGTTATTGGCATTTTTCATCAAGGACCACACATCTATCATCAAGCTTATCAAGGAGTTGGGAAAGGGCTTCTTTCCACATCAAAGAAGCACGAATTCCCCCATGGGATGTTGGTTTGAGCATTTAGAATAGAATTTCATTAGTAGTTCATTTTATTACTTCATTTTGATTTCATATTCTTGTGTTTGCATGAATTTCATGGGGAATGCTTGTTTGCAATTGTTTATGGACTAATGTTTGATTTTTTGTTCATGTTTTAGCAGGTCTAGGCAAAGCATTCACATTTTGGCACTAGAAGGAGGGAAAATCTCTCAAAATTAACACATTTTTTAGTCAATTCCACTATTTTTTTTCCATTTTTTGTTCTTTCATGACACGGCGAGGTTGAGAAGGACAAACAACAATGCTATGAGTTCAGCGTCACTATATAGTGACACTCCCTCTGTATCTAAAGGGTGATGTTGTATTCATTTTCCTAAAGACCAGATCAGCTAAATTCCAAAAGGTGATGTTGGGTAGTATAGCGACACAATCGTGCTCTCTGTCTTTCCACAGAGCAATGTTGATTTCCATAGAGCAATGATGAAGCTCCAAACAATGACACCTTTGTGGATTGCAACACTGGGTTGGGGTAAAAATTAGTTTTCAAATTTATTTTGGCATGTGCTTTATGTTGTTGATTTCTCTTGACCATTAACCTATTTTGTGGCCCTATTTTCTATAAACTGGTCAACTTTTGTAGGTTGAAGTGACCAAGAAAGAAAAGGAGGAAACAAGGAGAATGCATCTTATGGCACTATTTCATGATTGTAACAAGTGTTTTTTAACACTTTAAGGATACTTATAACCCAATCTTTGGAAATCTTGCTATCTTTCCGTTTAGGACTCAAATACATTTTGTTTGGGCTTTAAAAAAACACACAGAGGGTTAAAAAGAACTTTAGAAACTCACTAGATTTTATTTTGGGTTTTAAAAATTGAACAAACAACTTCAAACATTTGGTTTTGGTGCTATAAAAAGAGCCCATTTACTGCTTTTGAGGTCTAAAATGAACATGTGCTTATCTTGTTTTGTAATCTTTTTTACAAGCTAATACCATCGAAATGTGTATGCACTTCTCTTGTGCTTCACGACAATCTTGAGAATCAAAAGAATTTTGGTGATATTAGATTGTCTACAATATTGCCTCCACATTTCAAATTTGGGCTCTTAAAATTGAAGAAATCTTGCTAGTGTGAGAAAAGGCATCGCATGTGTTCTCTCCTTGTTCACACAAACAAGGATTGATCGAACTATGGATGTACTTGCTTGCTTTTGTGTACCTTTAGAGGGCTTGTCTTGGTGGGAAAAATTACTCGCCCCAAGGGAATGACCCAAGCGGTAACAAGCATAAGTCAGGCTCTTCTAAACCGCTATACAAATTTGTGGTTGCAAGGAAAGTTTGCATTCAATAAAGTGATGCATGATAGCTCTCCCCCAATATCTTTATGATGTGTAAATCCATTGTTCTAAGGGTTGGGAGACCTCTTGAGGGAGTTTATCATTGTGTCCTTTGAATTGAATGCCATTATTACAAACCATTGTGTAGTAGCCAAAAATCCCAATATTTCTTAGTCTTAGGAGGCCGAACCTCCGGAGCTGTCCCACATATTTGCAATTCTTTGTAGAGATGAAAAGTCTGTCATGGGAGATTCGTGAGAACTGAAGCTTGGTTGACTTGTAGAAGTGAGTTTCATGGAGGGGAGCCAATGTGGTCAAGCTTCTAATCATTCGCTTTGAATAAGCGTGGCTGGATTTATCCAAGTGGTAATTCAACAAATATTTTCTTTTCCATCCTAGGTCTGTGCAATCTTTGAGTCAATTAAAAACATTTCTTCGATCCAAAATCTTGAAAACAAACATTCAACAAGATCATCAAATTTCAAACCTTTAGAAGGAGCAAATATCTTTGAAAAATCCAAGTGCTACTGCTTGTCCCTAGGGATTTCATCCTTAGAGGCTTCTAAGTATTTGGATTTATATCTCAATTTGCTCTCTAAAGTCAACATTAGGGAACTATTGCCTTGAATCTCTTGATTTCCACATAATGGACTTTGTGGGATGAAAAGAAATTGACACATTAGACATTTAGTTTGAAAAGCTAAGCAAGAAAGTGCTTGTGGTAAAAAAAGAATCCATTAAGCAAAGATAAAAGAAAAGTGAACCCCACACATGTGTTTTCTCAAATGATTGCCCCCAAGATCAAAATCCCAAAACCAAAGTCCATCAATCATCATAAACATCTCAGTCCAAGCAATCTCAAGAAACGCCAGTCTATGCTTTATCAAGTTAGAGAAAGATTGCTCCATAACTTTTACATATGTGCATCAAAGGACAATCCCAACTTGTATTCATTCTATTATTGTCAAAATCCAAGTCTCTTTCAACATTTTGAGTATCTCACTTTCTATGTTTGACAAGTTCTTGGAAGTATAGCATGTTCTTCAATACCTAGGTCTTGTTGTTGGCTTTCAGTTGTTTATTGTGATTGTTTGTCCTTGATGACAAAACTAGTTTTGGTGACACATTTATATGATCAGGTAGGTTCACATGGTTCATGGTTGGCACATGATGTTTACAGTTGGTTCACATGGTTCATGGCATGCACTTTCAAATTTTAGGTATATGGCATGGTTATTCAAGTATATATGACTTATTATCATTAGAAGTCTCAGGTGTATTCAGGTTGATCACTTTTAGATTGTGATATATTCAACTTGATCTTTTTCAAGTTGTCTCCATATGATATATGACTAACATGTTTCATGTTTGAACAAAAATATCCAAGTTTATGAAAGGCATAGGAATGCAAATTATAAGTTTTAAACTTGTATATATATTCTCTTTATTAATATTTAGTGTGCAAATATTTTTCTTCATGGTTTACAATGTTTTGAGCAACTTAAATAGTCACATTGTATGTAACAATGGCATTAGAGAAGTTTTTGTTTCAAATAAGAAGATTTGAATGTCAGCATCTTAAAGGTTTTTTTTTGTGGTAATAAGGTATCGATATTGTTTTCCATAATGATTTGAGCCTAATGTTTATATCGGATTGTATGAGACACAACATGCATGTGACTTCGCTTCACTCTTTAGTTGATTGGTGACTTGACACCAGCATTGAATGATTGATTATGATGTGGAACAAATGTGTCGGTATATGTGGCTGAAGACTTGTCATCGGTTTCAAAAGTATTATGATGGTTTATTTATTATTGTGTTTTGCTTTGTATTGGACTTCAAAACATTATTATGATTGTTAAAGTCTTCGATAGACTTGAAAAAATAGGGCACTATCATTTTGATTATGTGAAGGGTTTGGAACCCTAGCCACCATGAGGATTTTTTTTTTTCAGTTGTAAATTTGTGTTCTTCTTTGGCCAACACTAGAGAAGTTAACCAAGTTTTTTGTAAGCTTGGACAATAGGTTATGAGCTAGAAAGAGCTTGATAGTTGATAAGGAAGTGACAATGGCTCTTTCAGTTGGGTAGTTGTGGTTGGCTTCAACGATCTTTCTCCGATATTTTTTTGATTTCTTTACTACATAATCGGGTATTACTTATGTTGCTTGAAGAAAGTGAGAAAAGGAAGTTAACGTTTCTTAAGGCTCGAATCATAGCTAAAAAGTTTGTTTTATTTCTGTTAAATGATCTGTATTTGAGATTAAGAAGAGTTTACTGGGGTAATGAAGTGATTTCATTATTGTTGTAATCTCTGTTAAATCATGGATTAAAAGTTTGTTTAAAAATCAAAAAAGGAAAAGAAGACCTACGGGCTGTAACTGAAATGTTTATTTTTAAAGGGTTTGTTTAAAATATTGTTCTAGGGTTGTTCTTTTGAAATCCTAACTCAAGATTGTTCTTACAATTACAAAAATTGTCTGCAAAGATGCTTATGCATTTATTTAAGAAGGGTTTTTGGCATTTTCTCTTTTGGATCTGCAAGAAAGGAAAAAGAAAATGATATGAGACTTTAGACATTGTATGCTTTGTAAAATATTTTGATTCTCAAATTATTGTATAAGAGAAGATGTCATTTTTATACAATATTCTTCAATGTGCTCATTGAAAATCTTCATGGTCTACTGTTGAGATTCTAGGACTGCATTTGTACTTCTAGATTTTTAATAGTACACTGTAATTGATTAAACATTGTATTTTTGTGGATTTGGTGCTCCTAAAAAGTTGTGGAGTTGGTGCTCCTAAAAAGTAAAGGAGATGGTGCTCCTGAATTGTGAAGATTTGGTGCTCTAAGTAAATAAAGAGATATTTTTTGAGTGTTTTTTATTCCCCAAGAGGGTTTTCCACTCAGGACATATAATGTGTTATGTGATGAGTCTTGGTGTGATTGTTTTTCATGTCTATCTAATTTTCATAAGTTATCAAATGCATGAATGTCTATAATCAATTCTTATTTCTGCAATGTTAATGTGATCTGTTGTTACAAGTATTTTCACAGTCATATGTTGCAAACTGGTTTAAAATCTCTATTTAACCAAACATGTTTTGCATGTTGTGATGAAAAGGATTTATTCTATCACATCACATGTTCATTCATTGATTCATTGTTCAAGATTGTTATGTTTCAATCTGTCATAATGTACTAAAGCTTCTTGTTGTCTCAATACTTATCATATGTTGGTCATAAAGAGATTCAATGATGTTGGTCATCATGTACACAGTCTTATCATTTGCATCTGTTTTTGTCATCATGCTCTAATTATTAAACCATGTCAGTTACATCTTTTGTAATTGCAAGATATTTCATACAAGTTATATTGACATGAGTTGTCTAAATGAATTGAGTTAATCATTGTTTATCTCTTTTCACGAATGCTCTCAAAGTGATTATTACCTTGTTATCAATAGAAAGGATATTTGAACCAAAAAGGTCTCTATCAAAGCTTAAAAGGTTTAAAATTTTAGGTTTGTCTATCAGAAACTGATTCACCCCCCCCCCCTCGTAGTGTTTGTCCATACTCCAACAAGTGGTATCAGAGCATAGGGTCCTCATATAGGTCTAATCCACATAGGATTGATTCTAGTTTTTGGAGTGTTTTGGTTAATATGGCAAAAAATAGAAGGAATGAGGAAAAATGAAGTTCACAGCAAAATACTAATCATCAAGCTCTCCCTGAACTTAATATGAGGAGTAATGAAGAAGAGATCATAAACAGTAACTCTAAAATGATAGAATACCCTAGATCTAGAACACCTCAATTCGAAAGTACAAATTTTATTTTTTGGAAATATAGGATGGAAACTTACTTATCTCTTTAGGGTTTGATGTGTGGGAAGTAGTAGAAAGAGGTTGCACTGCATCTACAACATCTCCTTCCACACCTAAGGAGAAGAAAGCTCTTGAATTCAATGTCAGATCTATAAATGCTATTTTTAATAGCCTTCCAAATAAAGTCATTGCAAAATTTATTCATTGCAATAGTGCAAAGGAAATCTGGGACAAGTTTATTGCAATGAATTAGAATGTTGAATTGCAAGAGGTACAAGGTCTTTTTGGTGCAAAGGTTAGATAAGGTAAAGATACTTTGTTTAATGCAAAAAAAAAGGTACTTCTTCATTTAGACAAAGTGACAATCAAGGTTTACTGGTGATATCTATCTGTACTTTCCATTAAAGTATGGTTCATAAGAGGACAATAATTTATGCTAATAGTGGTTTGGATAATACTCTCTTACATAGCACAGATGGATATTTAAATATATTGACTCATGGGTGAGTTTGCAGGTGACAAGATTGATTAATATTCCTGCTATTGTTTCAGTGATATGTCAGTTTTTGTATGAAACTTCTTTTAGGGGGAGTTTCATTGCTTAAGTGATAGGCCACAACTTTTCTATCTTGACAATGATACAATGATCATTATTTGCAAGTGTAGTGATCAGATTGTGTTCTTATTTTGGCAACATGGTACCCTCTTGTTACAAAGATAAGTGTTTGAAGTTACATTTTGTAGTCTACTCTTTCACATTAATGTCTTGTTTACTTTGTTATCTCAATTAGGGGGAGAAGCTCATAATACTTTTGATGTTGTCATAGTTGATGCCTTGGAACATGGTTATTCATGTTGGTAACATTGTTTCTACAGTTGGTATTTGGTGCAGATAGGTTATCTGATTACTATGGATGAAAAGATGTTGTGTTTGCTCATGTGATTAACACAAGGAGATATATGACACAGAGTTATTTGGTTATGACTGAAGTAATGATATGTTGATAGTCTTTGATTCTTGATTTCTCCTTTCAGATGGTTACTATGTTGGTTGGTTTTAGTTGTTTATATTCATGGAATCTCGCATTCTCTTCTTTCATTCTTTGTCATTGAGACAAAAAGGGGGAGAGATGATATGTGTTTTGCCATCAAGGACAAAGGGGGAGTTGTTGGCTTTCAGTTGTTTATTGTGATTGTTTTTCCTTGATGACAAAACTAGTTTTGGTGACACATTTATATGATTAGGTTGGTTCACATGGTGATTCACATAGTTCATGGCTCACACATGATGTTTACAAATGGTTCACATGGTGATTCACATGTTTCATGACATGCACTTTCAAATTTTAGGTATATGGCATGGTTATTCCAATATATATGACTTATTATCATTACAAGTCTCAAATATATTCAGGACAAAGGGGGATTTTGTTGGCTTTCAGTTGTTTATTGTGATTGTTTGTCCTTGATGACAAAACTAGTTTTGGTGACACATTTATATGATCAGGTTGGTTCACATGGTGATTCACATGGTTTATGGCATGCACTTTCAAATTTCAGGTATATGGCATGGTTATTCAGGTATATATGACTTATTATCATTACAAGTCTCAAGTATATTAAGGTTGATCACTTTCAAATTGTGATATATTCAACTTGATCTTTTGCAAGTTGTCTTCATATGATATATGAATGACACGTTTCATGTTTGCACAAGAATATCCAAGTTTATGAAAGGCATAGGAATGCAAATTACAAGTTTTAAACTTGTATATATATTCTCTTCATTGATGTTTAGTGTGCAAATATTTTACTTCATGGTTTACAATGTTTTGAGAAACTTGAATAGTCACATTGTATGTGACATCGGCATTAGAGAAGTTTTTGTTTAGAATAAAAATATTTGAATTTCAATATCTTAAAGGTTTTGTTTGGTGGTAATAAGGTATCAATATTTTTTTCCATAATGATTTGCGCCTAATTTTTATATCGGCTTGTATGAGACACAACATACATGTGACTTCGCTTCACTCTTTAGTTCATTGGTGACTTGGCACCAACAATGAATGATTGATTATGATGTGGAATAAATGTGTCGGCATACATGGCTGAAGACTTGTCATCAGATTCAAAATCATTATGATAGTTTATTAATTATTGTGTTTTTCTTTGTATCGGACTTCAAAACATTATTATGATTGTTAAAGTCTTCGATAGACTTGAAAAAAATAGGGCAATATCATTTTGATTATGTGAAGGGTTTGGAACCGAAGCCGCCATGAGGATGTTTTGTTTTCAGCTGTAAATTTGTGTTCTTCTTTTTCCGACACTAGAGGAGTTAACCGAGTTTGTTGCAAGCTTGGACAACAGGTTATGAGCTAGCAAGAGCTTGATAGTTGATAAGGAAGTGACAATGGATCTTTCAGCTGGGAAATTATGGTTGGCTTCAACAATCTTTCTCTCCAGTATTTGTTTTATTTCTTTACTACATAATTAGGTATTACTTGTGTTGCTTGAAGAAAGTGACAAAAGGCAGTTAATGTTTCTTAAGGCTCGAATCATAAATGAAAAGTTTTTTTTATTTATGTTAAATGATTTGTATTAGAGATTAAGAAGAGTTTACTAGGGTAATGAAGTGATTTCGTTATTGTTGTAATCTTTGTTAAATCATGGATTAAGAGTTTGTTTAAAAACCAAAAAAGGAAAAGAAGACCTACGGGCTATAACTGAAATGTTTATTTTTAAAGGGTTTGTTTAAAAGATTGTTCTAGGGTTGTTATTTTGAAACCCTAACTCGAGATTGTTCTTACAGTTACAAAAATTGTCTACAAAGATGCTTATGCATTTATTTAAGAAAGGTTTTTGGAATTTTCTCGATTGGATCTGCAAGAAAGGAAAAATAAAATGATGAGACTTCAGACATTATATTGCTTTGAAAAATCTTTTGATTCTCAGATGATTGTATAAGAGAATATGTTGTCATTTTCATACAACATTCTTCAATGTGCTCATTGAAAATCTTCATGGTCTACTGTTGAGATTCTAGGACTGAATTTGCACTTCTAGAGTTTTAATAGTACACTATAATTGATTAAACATTGTATTTTTGTGGAGTTGGTGCTCCTGAAAAGTTGTGGAGTTGGTGCTCCTGAATTGTGAAGATTTAGTGCTCTAAGTAAATAAAGAGAGATTTTTTGAGTGGTTTTTATTCCCCAAGAGGGTTTTCCACTCAGGACATATAATGTGTTATATGATGAGTCTTGGTGTGATTGTTTTTCATGTCTATCTGATTTTTATAAGTTATCAGATGCATTAATGTCTATAATTAGTTCTTATTTCTGCAATGTTAATGCTATATGTTGTTACAAGTATTTTCACAATCATATGTTGCAAACTGGTTTAAATCTTTTTTTAACCAAACATGTTTTGCATGTTGTGATGAAAAGAATTTAGTCTATCACATCACATGTTCATTCATTGATTCATTGTTCAAGATTGTTATGTTTCAATCTATCATAATGTACTAAAGCTTCTTGTTCTCTCAATACTTATCATATGTTGGTCTTAAAGAGATTCAATGATGTTGGTCATCATGTACATAGTCTTATGATTTGCATCTATTTTTGTCATCATGCTCTAATTATTAAACCATGTCAGTCACATCTTTTGTAATTGCAAGATATTTCATACAAGTTATATTGACATGAGTTGTCTAAATGAACTAAGTTAATCCTTGTTTATCTCTTTTCATGAATGCTCTCAAAGTGATTATTTCCTTGTTATCAATAGAAAGGATATTTGAACCAAAAAAGTCTTTGTCAAAGCTTAAAAGGTTTAAAATTTTAGGTTTGTCTATCAAACACTAATTCACCCCCCCCCCCTCTCAGTGTTTGTCCATACTCCAACACTTGTAAACAAAAGTCTCTCTAGGTTCACCTAGGATCAAAATCAACATTTTCATCCATCCTCAAAACATCAATTAAATCCCATCTCACAAACAACTCTTAGAATCTTGGAAATATCCTTCATAGCTCACTTTGAAAAATCCTTTAAATCGTTCCTCAAACGTCTTTGTTTGATCTAGTGTAGATAAACTTTCCTTCACACTTTAGTTAAATCTATTCACCCCGTGGATGTTTTGCCCCACATTCCAACCTCGGATTCATGTGTCATTGACGCAAACCAAACGCCAAACAAAACCCTAAACCTTAAATCAAGCCAAAATCAAATCCAAATCAAATCGAAAAGTCCTAAAGTCTAGTATCCCTCCAAGCTTCTTAAGAGTTCAATCATTCACAATCACCCATCTTTCATTATCTCATCACCATCCTTTGATCCTTAACATCTTAGATTTTCTTTTTTGTACCTAAAATTTTAGACCAATCTAAGGAGTTAGAGGTTCACTACCCATATTCCTGAAAATTAATCCTTAATTTATGGTCCAAAGTAGATATCAACACAAGAAGAATATAGAAACAAAAAAAGAAACATCCACTTCAAGTGACTTAAGTCAAACTACACCTAAAATCAACCCCATTGAATCTAGAAATCCCACACTCAACCTTCCTCAACTACCACAAGATCTTCAAGAGGGAGGTTGCCAAGTGGAGGATGTCACCAACAATGTCCTAGGAATGACTCAAGATGAAATCATAGAAATGGTCCAAAATACTAAAAATCACAAAATTGTCAACACAATGATGAGACTTAATCCTTCACAATACATGTTAGAATTGGAAAAGGAAGGGGCTAAACTCCATTCTGATTATTATGTGAGCACTATTGTGGAAAAAACTCTTGGGATTATGCCACCAATATCATTCACACCTTTTCAAAACATCATTCAACCCATCCCGCAACCAACATCGTCACATGCTCCAAGTCAACCCATGGTTACCAAGGGGAGTTCATTGCTTCATGCTCTTCAAACACATCCCCTTGTAAATAACCAAGACTTGGATGCAAACACCATCTTGGTTCAATCAAATACTATTCCCCAAAACCCAAAACATCCATACGTTCCACTCATCTTTCATGACACCAATAATCCATCCACTTTCGCTGCATCACCAGCATATTCCCTTGACACACAATTCTCTCTCCCCATGACTTCACAAGGACAAAGGGGACTATTTGGACAAGGGGGAATCTTTGATCCCTCATCATCACTTTCTCAAGGAAACACACCACTCATCTTCCCACCATTTCCCCCTCTACCATTAACATCCACACCAATCCTCAGTTTAGGGAAACCCCCTCTACCAATCCTCAATCAACCAAATCAAAGTAATCCTCCAGTCATAAATCAAATCAACATACCCAATCCTCTGATCATGCCACTTATATCACAACATTAGGTGGCATCAATCCAAACAACACAATCAATCATGGCACCATCTACAAATGTGGTCTCCCAAGGGCCTACCATAACATCTGCACCACCGATCACACAACCTCCTATCATCAATCCAAAAACACCTCAACAACCACCTCAACAAACTCTCATCACAACATCTCACACCATTCTGAATCCTCCACCTCCACCACCAAAACCAAATGTGTAAAATCAATACAACATCACACTGCAAGTTTCCCAACAAACCTATCAAAAACCATTTCAACAATTTCAAGCCCAACAAGCCTCACAAGCTGCATAGCAAGCTGCTCAACAAGCATAGGCATAGCAAGCCACACAAAAAGCACAACAATTTTCTCAAGTGCAAGCTCAAACTTTATTGCAACAAAAATAATCCGCCCAAGCTACCCAAGTTTCCCAAGCTGCGCAAGCTGCACAAGCTACACAAGCCGCCCAAGCCGCCCAAGAAGCCCAAGCTCAAGCACAAACTCAGTATCAAGCCTAGCAAGCTCAAGAACAAGCACAATACCAAGCACAACAACAAGCAACCCAAAAACAATTCTATCAGCAAGCTTTGCAACAATACCAAGCACAACAAGAAGCAACTCAGCTACTAGCCCAACAACAAGCAATGTTGGCACAACAACAGCAAGACCAACAACAAGCATTGTTGACACAACAATAACAAGACCAACAACAAGAAATGTTGGCACAATAACAATTGCAGGCATACCAACAAGCATTGATCACACAACAAAACCTACAACCACCTCCCATGAACACACAAAGAAACCCACCCATCACTTAAATGATCAAACCACCTCAAAACACATTCATCCCACCACCTGATCCATAAAACAATGTGTTTGCACAAATCAAATTTCTCTCACAACAAGTACTAGACCTACAAGCTAGAAAAACAATGAAACCCTAAGGGAATTTGTGCCCTTATCCTTTTGACAAAAGAATTGTGATGGTTCCATTCCCAAAAGGGTTCGAGATACTTAAATTTGAAAAATATCATGGGATTGGTAACCTTGAAGATCACATCAGGTAATTTCATGTTCACTATATGGAAGTTGCATACAATGACACTTATCTAATCCAACTATTCCCTCATAGTTTGGCTAGACTAGCCATGGAATGGTTCACTCGCCTTCCTCCCAGAATCAAAAAGTTCCAAGAAATTGTGGACGCATTCATACAGAACTACACATTCAACATAGGCATGGACATGAGTCTAGAAGAGCTATCTGCTCTCAAACAAGCTAAGGGGGAAAGATTCTCATCCTTCTTACAATGATGGTGATCCAAGGCCAATAGGAGCAAGTGGACTATGCCAAAAGAACAACAAATCTATGCTATCATCGCTAATCTTGAAGGAACCCTGTCCTTCCATCTAAAAATGCAATGCATCACCACATATGACCAATTGATCCCCAAGGAACTCAACACTGAAAGATACCTTATTGCACAAGGAGGGACACCTACTCATCAAGACAATCATCCATCAACCAGTTATAATGAAAAACCTCACACATGGGAAAAGAACAAAAATGTTACTAATGATGGTGTGGTTGACGCCAAAGTTGTTATTAGTGCCCCAAGGAAAAACACCCAATCATATCAACAACCACAAGTCAACAACCAAAACAACACATAGGCCAACACATTATCACAACAACCCAACAACCAAGCAGTCAATAACTTTAATAATCAAGGGGGACCACCCCCAAGAAAATATACCCCTAAATGGAAATACACATCACTTGGGGAACCAATTGAGTCTGTCATGCAATGGCTAGTCTAGGAAAATCTCATCAAGATCCCTGTTTATGACAATTATCAAGAGCCTCAAGTTAAACCACCATGGTATGATGAGAAACAACTCTATGATTTTCACAAGATAAAGGGACACACAACAACCAGTTGCATATGACTTAAGAATTTAATTTAGGACCTCATCGATGACGGAACCATAAAAGTTGAACAACCTACAGGAAATCAAGATCTAAAGATATACATGAATCTAATGCCAAATCACAATAAGGGGAACAAAAACGGTAAGAAAAATTATAATAAAGTGAACCATGTGATTGCATCCTTAAATGTTGTTGCACACTTAGATGAATGGGTTACTATGGTCAATATAAAAGGATCTCAGGCCGACTGTGGAGTCACCACATGTGGTGGAAAATTTACCATTTTGGGACCATCCCAAGCACCCAAAGAATTTGCTACCAATCCAAAGTCAATTCCAAATGGCTATAATGTCTTGGATCAGTTGAAAATAACCCCCGCCTAGATCTCCATCATGGAATTGTTGAAAATCTCACTTGCAGATAGGAAAATCCTAGAAGAAGCATTGGCTTCCTCCTTCCTCCCTATGGATCTTGACACAAACCAGTCCCAAGCTACAGTTGGACACATTACCACACCACATCTCCTAACATTTTTTGATTAGGACTTCCCAATGCAACAATCTCATAATTGTGCACTCCATCTCGAAGTCCTAGTCCATAAGAATAAAGTCAAAAGAGTTTTGGTGGATGGAGGTGCAGGCTTGAATATTTGTACTCTCAAGCTAATAAAAATTTTGGGGTTCTCTAAAGATGTTATTGAAAAAGGTAAAGGTATCACAATTAGGGCATATGATGATCAGGAAAGGGTGTCTCAAGACAACATTCAACTCCCTATTCAAGTAGGGCCAACTATCATGGAAACTACATGCCAAGTCCTTCATCTAGAACTACCTTACAATATCCTCCTAGGGCACCCATGGATTCATCGGATGCATGCTATCGCATCCACCTTCCATCAATGTATCAAGTTTCCCTATCAAAATCAAGAGGTCACAATCCATGGTGATCCCAAGCCATTTTATTAGTGCAAGAATTTGGAAGCCAAGTACTACAAAATCCCCTAAGTACCAAAGAATGATGAAGGCCCTACGACTCCATATGTAGACCCATCTACCTTAGCCTCCACTTCTAAGACAAAGACACCCGCCATTCCTGACATCTTTGATATCAAATTCATTATCCAAGACAATGGGTGTGGGGATTACAAAATGAAAAAGAGTTCCTTTGTAATAGGAGAGTTACCTCAATCTCCTCAACCTCATGGGAAACCCCAACCAATTGACACATTAGCTCAAACCTTCAAATCAAATCCCTCTAGGTTCAAAAAGTGGGGGGGTCTAAGTCAAGAAATGGTTGATGAAAGGGATATATCAAGCTTATTGTATCAAGATGAAAGGCCCATACTTGATCTTCTCATGGACAATAACAACAAAGAACTGTAGTTAATGCAAGGATGGGGCTATAACAGAAATGAAAAGCTTGGGAAAAATTATAACAACCTGCTAGAACCTATCATTCCTGATAAGCGTATAAAGAATCTTTGTCTTGGATGTACCCCTCCAAAAATAACCATACTTGACAAAGGTGCCCCAGTTAAAACAATCAAAGCTTCCCCCTCAATTTCGATATCAATTACTTATCCTTTTGAGTACCCCCTCATTGCCTTACCTATGTTATTCAAGGATTCATCCCTTCTAATGATTAGTTCCCTATCTTTTGAACCAAGCAGCCAAACCAATGAGCTAAAGTTAGTCTATCTCCAACTCATCGATTATGACCAACGAGGACCACCGATTTTAGACACGTTCTAAAATGATGAGGATCTCTCAGAATTCATGGGATTGTGTGATACGATACCATGAGGAGATCACAAAGAAGGATTTGAAATTGAGCTATACACACATTCCTATTATGGGGAAACAATTGAATCCCTTAGTCGCAAAAGTGAAAATTTAAGAATAATATCTATGTCTTTGAGTGAAAACCACACAGTGGCACTCCCTGACCCAAAAATAGTAAAAAAAAGGATGTATCCAATGGTGAAAACCCCTCTAAGGCACCAGAGGATGAGGGATTCAATCTTCCCCTTAGTTCTATTCCTCAAGAGAAGTCAATAGTCTTGGCAGAAAAGTGCAATCCAGTCAATCTAGGGACCAAGGAAACACCTCATATCACATTCTATGTAGAATCACCATTGACAAAAGAACAAGAACTTTTAGTTGCATTTCTGAGGGAAAGAAAGGTAAACTTTGCATGGACCTATGCTAACATGCCTAGTCTTGATCTAGAAGTTGTGGTTCACCATCTAGTCGTCTATCCAAAAGCAAAACCAATAAAACAAAAACTGAGAAAGATGCATCCACAAATAGCAAGATTGGTCAAACTTGAATTACAAAATCTCCTTGATGCTAGCTTCATATGACCAATTTATTATCTAGAATGGGTTTCAAATCTGGTACCAGTCACTAAGCCCACTGGGGGCATCCGAAACTGTACTAACTTCAGGGACCTAAACAAGGCATGCCCCAAGGATGACTTCCCTCTTCCCAATATCAACATGATTGTGGATCAAACAGTAGGGCATGAAATGTTGTCATTAATGGATGGGTTCTCAAGGTACAATAAAATCATGATAGCTAAAGATGTTTAGCACAAAATGGCTTTCACCTGTCCATGGGGACTTGCTACTAGAACATGATGCCATTTGGGCTGAAAAATGCAGGAGCTACCTATCAAAGAGCTATGACACTGATCTTCCATGACATGATTCACAAAACTATGGAAGACTTTGTGGATGACATATTGGCCAAATCAAAGAAACGTCGAGATCACATACCAGCTCTAAGCTCCATCTTTGATAGGATAGAAGAATATGTAAGGTCAGACTCAATCCAAAGAAGTGTGTCTTTGGTGTACAGTCAGGAAAGCTCCTCCAGTATACTGTATCTATGAGGGGAATTGAGATAGACCCCGCCAAATTCAAAGTAATTCTCAAGATGGAGGCACCAAGAACATTAAAGTAGTTAAGGGGTTTGCAAGGAAGGCTCCAATCCATTCATCAGTTTATAGTATAATTAGGAGATAAGGCTATCCCATATTCTCATCTACTCCACAAGGGGGTAGCATACAACTAGGATGAGAAATGTGATCAGGCATTTAATAAAATCAAGGATTACTTTATCACACCACCTGTTCTCATGCCACCAATTCCAAGCAAGCCATTGATCTTGTATATATCGGTAACAATAGTAACCCTTGGCGCTCTCTTAGCACAACATGATGAAAATGGAAAAGAGAGAGCTATTTACTACATCAGTAGAACCATGGTAGGACATGAGATGAATTATACATCCATTGAGAAAGCTTGCTTAGCAGTCGTGCTCATCGCATAGAAATTCATACAATATATGCTAGCACATTAGATAAAACTCATTGCCAAGATAGATCCTCTCAAGTATTTGCTTTCTAAAGCAACACTCACAAGGCGAATAGCTAAATGGGTTATGATCCTAACAGAACACGAAATTGATTATGTAGAGCGGAAGCCCATTAAAGGACAAGTAATTACAAACTAGCTGGTAGAGGCACCAGTATATTCAAAAAACTCACTGATATCAGAGTTCCCCGATGAGTCAATTTTTAACATAAGTGTGGAAAATCATTGGAAAGTATATTTTGATGGATCCTACACATAGCATGGGTTAGGATTTGGAGTCTTCTTCATTACACCTCAAGGAGATTGCATACCTAAATCATATAAGCTATATTTTCCTTGCACAAACAACATTGCAGAATATGAGGCTCTCGTCATAGGACTCAGAATTGTAGTACAATGGTATATTATGGTACTCAAGGTCTATGGAGACTCGTAGCTTATCATCAACCAAGTCAATGACGAATACCAAACAAAAGATGAGAAATTGACTTCATACAAGAAATTGGTGGAAAGCCTCAAAGAATTCTTCATTGACATCATGTTTGAGCAACTACCAAGGGAAAACGATAGGGCAGTAGATGCTATGGAAACAATTGGATCGCTACTGGATATCCCACACAATGTCCCAAAGTGAGAATTCCTTGTAGAGCAGCTTCTCATACCATCTTTCGAGGTACCATAGTCTAAATTTGTATGTGAAATCATTGGTCCCGGTGACCCTTGGTATCATGACATATACACCTACTTGAGAATAGGAGTCCTCCCTGTTGATATCACCCTGAACCTTAAAAGAACATTTGCCAAGAAGTCATCCTATTTTGTCATCTTAGGAGACACCCTATACCGTAGGAGTATCAAAGGAACCTTGTTGCAATGCCTTAATCCTGAGTAAGCTTTGACTACTTTAACCGAGGTACACAATGGCATTTGTGGGTCACATTTGAGTGGTATGACCTTGGCCAAGAAACTGTTGAGGACTAGGTACTACTGGCCTACAATGGAGAAGGAAGCTCATGACTATGCTTGAAGATGTGTGTCGTGTCAACAACATGGGGACCTCATCCATGCACCAGCTCAGGAGCTCCAACCAATCATAACACCTTGGTCATTTTCACAATGGGGGCTCGATCTCATTGGTAAAATCACTCCCACCTCATCTAGTGGACATCAGTTCATTATCACCGCCATTGAGTACTTCATGAAGTGGGTAGAGGCCATTCCCATGACCTATATTATAGGAAAGGATATTTCCAAGTTCATCATGAACTACCTAATTTTTTCGCTATGGTGTCCCTCAAGCTATTATCTCAGATAACGAGACACCTTTCAAAAACTAGGATGTTTGAGACCTATGCCAAAATTTTAATATGCAACATTGCTTTTCTACTCCATACTACCCCCAGGAAAATGACCAAGCTGAGGCTACGAATAAAACCATCTTTAAAATCCTAAAGAAAATAGTCAATGAAGTTGGTCATGACTGGCACCTAAAACTAAATCTCGTCTTATGGGATTACTGAACAAGCACCCGCACACTAACAGGTGCAACCCCATTCTCCCTAGTCTATGGATTAGAAGCCATCCTTTCTATTGAGATCAAGCTCCCATCCTTAAGAATAATTGTAGAATCTCATTACTGATGAAGAATATTAGGTGTCACAATTGAATGAGCTAGAACTACTGGATGAGTAGCACATAGATGCTTTGAATCATTTGCAATTCTACCAAAACCATCTCAAGAGGAGCTAAAATAAGAAGATCAGGAGTCAGACCTTTAAAGTAAGGGAGCTCATGTTGAAAGAAAATCAAAAGAATGTGCCAAATCTAGACAGCAAGGGAAAAGTTGAACCCAATTTTTTGGGACCCTTCATCATCACAGAAAGGTATAAATTAGGGGCATATTAGTTATCTACACCCGAAGGTGAGCCTCTTCAAGAGCCTATCAATAGCTCCCATCTCAAAAAAAATTATGCCTAAACTTTCCAAGGTATAAATCCAAAAAAATACAAAAAAAATCAAAAAATATAAAAATCCAAAAAAATAAAAAAAGGATTCAAAACAATAAAGAAAAAAATCATCCTCTAGTGAAAACCACTTATTGGCTTTGGGAAAGTACCTTGGTGAAAACACGGAAAACATGCGCCTTGTGTAAATAAGCACTTTCCATCCACATCTCCACGGTCCCGCATCATTCATTCATCACCTTCCATTGATCCTTCGACACCCATCCACTGCATCATAGCTTGACATATGTTTGTATCATGATCCCTCCTGGTACTATTTGGCACATTCTAAAGATTAGGTTTGTCACCTTTCTCCGATCTATCGCACCGCGTTGGGGCATGTTTTTATACCTACATTGGATCAAAATATTCTTGAAGTCTTCTTCTTAAAATCAAAAAATCTAAAAACATTCATAAAATTAAAAACCCAAAAAAACATCTGAAACATATCAAAATCCAAAAATAAGTCAAAAAGTTAGGAAAAGGTAAAAAATAGAGTCGTCTTGTTGAACTACGGGTCTGTGAGCTCTGAACATAGGCAAGGTTGATCTTTGATCATCCCCCAAGACACATTAGGTCAGTCCTTTAGGGGTTTGTCATAATAAACTGGAAATCTTCATTTGTTCATATCTCATCAATAAACGAGTTTGTGTCAGTCAAACTATGTGATCTCTGTGTGTATGACGTAGGCAAGGCTAATCTTTGATCAGCCTTTGAGGCCCCTAGGATAGGTCTTTAGGTTAGATTTTTGGTCAAAATCTCAGAAAACACAAAAACATTAGAAAATTCAAAAATCAAACCATTTTCAAAACATCTTGAAAATACCAAAAATTAGCCTCAAAACATTTCAAAACATCAAAAACATCTAAATATTTAAAAAAAATCCATCCATCCCATCTCGCTTTCACCTGAAATAAAAATCCACTCATAATAAGTCATCGTCATCCTCAACCTTTGGTGAAACAATCAGAAACAAGTCTAGCAAATTTAAAAGTGAAAACTCAAACGTCAAGGACTCAAGTCTAGGTCAGTAGGTAAACAAGTTGGTAAACTCTTGGTATTAATAGCCCATCATCCAGTTAATCCCAAATCATCTAATAACATTATGTCCTAGGATGCATCCTTCCCACAATGGACATCAACATTAGGCATCACCATAGTTTAGTCTTGGCTAGAGGTATGAAGAACATTAGCTTGTTTGTTTACTTGATCTTTGTCTTGTTGATTTATCTTATTGCACTCATTCCAATGACCTTGATGATGTCTAATCAAAATTATTTAGAGAGAAAGGAATGGGGCATTGATCATTATCTTTTTTCTTGTTGTGCTTGTTGGATGTTCTTGTAATATAACCTTGGTTATGCTTACTTTGTTTGGTCTATAGGGAGGATGTTTTGAATATCTTGTTGACCACATAGGAAGGCTTACCTTTCTATGTTTTGGTCTGAGATGTTTAAAATATTTGAACTGCATTCTAAATAGGGTTTTGTATGTCAGGTGTGAACAAGGATACTCCTATCTAATTTTCAAGTCAAAGTCCATCACACTAGGTACAACGCCATCATGGTTCTTTATACCTTGATGCATCATTCCTACGTGTGTTATCAAACATAAGGTAAGTAAGATCTTTTAAAATCTTGATATCTGATAAGCAAAACATCATCTCTCATCATTGTTTCTAATAAAGTCTTGGCAGATCATAGACTTGTTGGATCCTCTTTTCATCATCTCATTTCTTTTTTCTTCTCTTCCTGCAAACATGGCACCATGAGAGTCAACTAAACATCACTAATGCATCCATCTTGCATCCACAAACCATCAGCATACTACATATCATACATAAATAGGAAACACCAATCATTTCACATGGATTGCATTTTCATCATTGCACCATAATATAGATTGGTTATTCTAAGCATCTCATAAACCATACATTTGCATCCATTGCATAATCATATAGACATCATCACATCATCCATATACGCATCATAGAAAAGATGTTGAAAAAGAAAAAGAGCATAACATAACATCTCATAATCCTAACATATCACATCATCCATTTTTCATTATCATTGGGGCATAATATAGATCTATTAGTCTAAGCATCTTAGAATTAGTTGCATACCATAAACATTTGCATCCATATATCCATACTTTGAACATCATCATCATAAAACTGAATAGAAATAATACAAAAAATAAATGCATCCATAACATCCATGAACATTTGCATAATCATACATGATATCACATCATATAGAATCACATTGCATATACATAGAACATCAAGTGCATCCATCCATAGAGCATAAATAAAGTAAACACGCCACATCATAAATCAATCATATCCATATCATATATATCAAAAAAATCATCACTACTATGGTACAAATCTGACTCAAGTCTATGTATATCAATCAAGATACAATGCCCACAGGGCTATCAAAAATGGAGCATGTGAGTCTATCTCAAAGAGAATCAATCACTAATCAAAAAACTATACATAGTTGCTAGCCCTAGTGGCTGCTACCCTCGCCTTCCTGCCTCTCTGTCTAGTCCTCTGACTGTCATACCCATGTCTGCTGAGAGTAATCTGGCACCCGAATAGCTGTAGGTACAACCTATCGATAATGAATTCTATAATACTCTACCTCTTAGATTTCCTCATGATACATCTGTGTTGGCACAATCCTCCCCTAGGATGTAGTACTCGTGCTCTCTAACTATTTCCTACGATCGACCTCCTGGGCTAGCTGTAGCTGTGTAGCCTGCCTCTACTGGTGCTCATGATCCCTCTTAGCAATAAGGGCCTCGACATGTTTCCTGGCCTAATCTCTCTCTAATGTAACTACCTACATATATGCTTGTAATGCTTGTATTTGTGCCTACAACTGCTATATCTAGCCATCCCATGGATTCGGCTACAGTGGTTGATGTGGTTGATGTGGTTGTTGGTCTGACTACTGCTCTAGCTGCTGTGGAGGCTACCCATCTCTAGGTGGTTCTCTAGGATCTCGTCCCCTCTGTCCTGCCTATTCTCTTCAAGCACTCCTCCCCCGAGGTCTCCCCCATGGAAGTGCCACATTTGGATCTATCATCTGGCACAAAGGTTTGAACCAATCATCATATGCACAAATCATGTCTAGATCCGTTGGTCCCTGAGCATAGGCCCATGGCCTCGTAACCAACTAAAAAAAGCAATCAACTGCATTGAACATTGGAATCGTATATCCCCACGTAGTCTCTTGAGATAATCTAGCAAAGATGGTAGTATACTGGTCATCTAGCCAATCCTAAACCTCCCAAAATTGGCGGGCCACCCTGTCTAGCAGGTAGTGCTCTATAATGGTATGCTCTCTCCCCTACATCAGTCAGGTCTGTCAAGCATAGAATAGTTATTGTAAATCGTCATAACATGCTAGCATTTGTAACCATGGGTTCTAGTAGAACACTATCATCTCATCCAAAACTTGGTGCCAATGAGGTAGACCTAGCTATCTTGTATGTCTCAAAGTGATCGTACCCCTATATCTCCAAATCGTAGGATCATCAGGCTCTATATCAACCAAAGTGACAATTGGGCGGAGCACGACAATATGCTCCCAAGCCCAGATATGCAGTAGTGTCACTCCATTACCAATCACTCGGCTATCGCAATATGTAAAATCATGTAAATCATGGTATAGTGAGGCCAGCATCATTAGTCCCCAAGCAAACTGTTTCCTCTAGAAAAGCATCCTCTCCCAAGCCAAGCCCCATCCCAGACTCAAGTATCTACCTCGTCCATCTGGAGCCACTAGCCCGCATATAATGGCAACAACAATCAACCTAAAAGTCAGCACCTGATCAACCTCTGTAATAGTCCAAGTCACTCTAGCCCTCAGAAAGTGCAAGCTCCTCAACCTCCATGACCTCAAAGCATGTGTTACTACCGAAATCTATATCATAGATCACCCGCTTGCCATGAATCGACAAATGCAAAATGCATCAGACATTCTCCAAAGTGACAGTCACCTCACCAGCGGGAAGGTGAAAAGACAAGGTCTTGTTGTGCCACCTCTCTGCCAATACAATCATCATCGCTAGGTGGGTCCGGACAACGGGCGCATAGGCGGTGTACCAAAGACCAATCTCCCCCAGGTGCTCCTATCATAACTCTCCCAATCTATGTAGAACTGAGGGTTGATGCTCGCGTGAATGCACAGGCTGGATCACCTCCTACACCCATAAAGCCACGACGTCAAAATTTATAAAAAATCCAAACCTGTTTGGAGTTTTCGACTCCAAAACAATGAATGCATCGCAATTTAAAAAAGTGTCGCCATTTGTAAAACTCCAAACATCGACGTTGGACTCTTTGAAAATTCTAAATCGACCTCAGTGTCACCATTCACACATGCATTATCATTTGATCAACAAACCCTAATTCTAAATCGAGCATAATGTCGCCATTTTTATTGGTGTCGCTATTTGAAATTTGAAACCCTAAGGTCAAATCGTGAGTAGCGTCACAATTTACACATGCAGTGTTATTTGAGCTTTACGTTGCCAATTTTTCACTTTGTGCGTCACTATATAGTGACGTTGGGGACTTTGACTCTTTAAAGTGTAATAAATGCACTAAAAAATCAAATTTCAAAGTCGGGTTTGGGTCACATACTGGTGGTCTTGCGCCTGGAGCTCTCTAGTACACACAGACTCGCTCAGAAATGTGTCAGGGAAGCACTCGTTGTGCCTTTCTACAGGAGGGTAAGAGCTCAAAAATATAGAACTTTCAAAGTGTGAATGCAAAAATGAATGGAAAGTGACCCCTCAGCCTATTTAAGCATGAAAATTAGGGGTTTTTTTGCCCTGATTTAGCCGTCAAACTAAGGTTTTGCACCCCAGCACCATTTTTTCCCAATCGAAGCTCATTTCACGTCTTTTTTTTGTATTTTGGCATATTTTTAGAATCCTGGAGCCTTTCTGGACCCATCGGGTAGCTTGTCATCTTTTTTTGAGAAATCACACAAAAATCCAAATTTTCATCTAACCTCTCGAGGGGGCAGTATACCAACATAATTCTTCTTGTTGGGGCAGCAATGGGGCATCTGAAAAAACTCAGAATTTTTTTTAATTTTGATCTCGCTTGTGTTATTCTTTGAACCAATGCAACAAGTACATTGCTTCAAAGAGGGGAAAAATGTAGACACTTGAAATATAATGATTGATATCATGCACCTGATCTTGATTTACGAACTTCAATTCTTCCTTGATCATTTCTTTACTAACCAATTAATTGAATAATCTTTATTTAATTAATTCATCAAAATTCCTCTAATTAAATAAATCAACTCTATTTAATTAAATCCTAATTTTCTTCATTTGATTAAATAAATCAACTTTATTTAATTAAAATCCTAATGTTCCTCCTTCAATTAAATAAATCAACTTTTATTTAATTAAATTATAAAGTTCTTCATTTAATTGAATAAACCATTTTATTTAATTAAATTCCTAATCTTCTAATATCCTCTCATTTGATTTAAAATAAATTCAAAGCATTTAAATTAAATGTCACAATCAACTAATCTCCTCTAAGTTAATTAATCCTAGATTAATTAACTCCTAACACTAATCCTACATTCTTCTAGATTTTGCAAGTTGCACATGTAAATCAATTTATTTGATTTAGTAATTCCTCCTATCTTCATTAAAATATGGCATATTCTTGGAATATTCCACTTATTTGAATTATCCCTCCCAAAGGACTTTTGTCCTCCAGCTTGGAATTAAAAGCTCTTACATGTCCTCTCCTTGAGCCAACTTGGCATTAATTCCTCTTACATCCCCTCTTACACAAGTCACCTCTTCAAATTCAAATTTCACCTGCATGCATTTAACATGCACATTGTTCAAAATGTGCTCCACCTCCCTTCATTAGCATGTTGACAAGTGGCACAATTCCATTGGTCCCTTCTTTAATCCCACATTCATCCTATTCTTCATTCTTCAAACTTTCTTCATTATAAATAGAGGCCTTCTCTATTGATTTGGGATCCACAATCATACACAACTTCATGCAAAGAGATTATAGTCATTTGAGTTCAAAGTATCCATGATTCCATCCATGATTTCATCCAAGTTAGCATAGAATTCATCATCCATAGCTAGGTTATTGGCATTTTGCATCAAGGATCACACATCTATCATCAAGCTTATCAAGGATTTGGGAAAGGGCTTCTTTCTACATCAAAGAAGCACCAATTCCCCCATGGGATGTTGGTTTGAGCATTTAGAATATAATTCCATTAGTAGTTCATTTGATTACTTCATTTTGATTTCATGTTCTTTGTTTGAATGAATTTCATGGGGAATGCTTTTTTGCACTTGTTTATGGACTAATGTTTGATTGTTTTTTCATGTTTGAGTAGGTCTAGGCAAAGCATTCACAGAATAAAATTTGTAGTAAAAATAATTGATAATGTAGGTGTTTATGGTGAACTCTTCAAGACCCTGGGATCACTTGTAAGACAACAATAACTTTCACAAGAGAGAAATGATAGAATATCATGTTATGACTATGGATGCAAGAATGGGAGATTGAATATGATTATTGACAACTAGATTTTTTATTGTTGTTTATTAGATTGTTACATATGATGCCTTGGTTATAAAGGAAAGTTGTGAGATATGATTAGATAAGATCATGACATGTGTCTTAATATTTTATAATGAGACAACTACCTTAGCAATATTAAATGACTTAGGACACCAACATTAAATTCCAAAAGATAAGTGACAACTAATATTTAACTAGAAAGATTCCCTCCCAGAACCTAAGTAGACTTAACTTGTAAATAGGACCTCGATAGGTAAAACACCTATTTACACCAACACCCCCTTAAGTACAACTTAGGGAGTAGATTATTATGCAAATGACACTAAGATAGGTCCCCTCTATGAAGCCATGTTAAGTAGCCATGTACAAATTCAAATTCAATCTCTTACAAATGGAGAAAAGAAGGAAACACAATGGAGAAAAAATCCTCCCCATAAGAGAGATATGATACAATAATAGAGGATAAAACCCAATTCAAGGAAAAATAGCCCCCCATAAGGGAGATGAATAAGAGACCATTCAGCCCCCATCAATGAAATAACTTACTACAAAGAAACATAAGAAGCATATTGGAACACTGGAATCCTTAATTAGGCAAGCAAAGGAAATATAATTTTGATGCTAGAAACCATATTAGAGTCATTCAAGGACTCAATTCAGATTCATGATAAAGCAATAGTAGACCTAATGCCAAGGAACACCTAAACACTCTCAATATGGTGCAACTCAAGAATCTGGATGAAGCAACATGATATAGAACATTGTTCTAGAACTAAAATAAAGTGCAAAGATCAAAATTGCACCCTCCCAACTATCAAAATATCCAAGTAATCTCTAGGACCCCCATCGAAGAAAAACTAAAATAATGATATACATGGGATAGATATAAGAAAATGTGCATATATGGAATGATAAAGCTCCTCAATACCTTTCCAACACCACAAGAATCATGAAAATTAGAGATCATGGGAAAAAATTATGAGCTGGGAAGCCAAAAATGAAGATCAGACTTCAAACAATAATAAATGCCACATAACAAAAAAAATTATGAAAAATAACCTACACCACTGTAATATTGGCAAAGCCATCTTTTTGATATATCTCATTTGAAAAAAAATTGCCTCTTGGATTACAAGTTATAGGCATTTGAAAAAAAGGCCCTATTAGGGCTTCAGGGGGTCAAAATAAGCCCCTTGGGCGCTTGGCCCGTAGACGCCCATATGATCACAACATATATCAGGGTTTTTTAAAAAACCCATCACCACCCAACGACAACATTGTTGGGGTGGGGTAGTGGACCATCAGTCATGCTGCCCAAGGCTTAGGCCCCCCCACTAAGGTGGGCCTAGGGCTTTAGAGTCCCCAAGGTCTTCCAACGGTGACAAGAATAAACAATATGGTCAACAAAAAACATGACAACCAAATATTATAAAATAAAAATCATTGATAATAAATATGAATTTGTACCCTACAATATGAAGGGACAAAGTATGGTTGTAGGACAATGTGATGGTCGACCAATTAACCCGCAAAGGTATGCAAATGAAACAATTATGCCAACTAAAGGGAATATGCTATGTCAGATGCCACAAATATTTTGTAGATGTTGTCATAA